>JBBULP010000747.1:0-58677 GCA_038048775.1 Picocystis salinarum | reverse complement strand
CTCCCCCTCCCACCCAGCCTCTGTCCATCTCTCAGATCCTCTCCCTCTCTCTCCCTCGGTGTCTCTCTCTCGGTCTCGGTGGATCTCTTTCGTGGGGGAGATGTCCCCTGGGACGTGTGGTGGAAGGGTTGTGATTCGGGTTGTGACGGAGAGAGGAAGCAGGCCCCATGGTGGAAGATGGGATGATGCACCACGTGTGCCTTGTGGCATGGCTGGATTCCACATGCATGGAAGACGATGGAGAGGATTGCATGGAAAAGGAAAGGAATGGAGCACGGAACATGGAAGTGAGTGTGCCCAGGGACGATGGGGGGACAAGGTGCGATGGAGACCTGCAGCATAGACGAGAGATGAAAACTTCCAAAGAATAGTAGGGAAACCAAGAGGAAAAGAGCAAGAAATAGCACCTTGCTTGCCCCAATCCCCTCCTCTCAAATGAGTGTACGAAAGGCCAGCAATGGGCATGGCTCAGGAGAGGCACTCGTCCTCGCAGTATTGTCCGCGAAGCTTGGAAGGATGCGTGAAAATCCTGGAAAGAATGCCATCAAGCTTCTTCATCCGCTGCTCAAAAGAGCTGAGAGCGGAATCTTCCAGTGGTATGCCCTTTGTTGAACATTGCGCGCTACGAGGCCTGACTCTGGGGGCAGGTTTCGGTTTGCCCTGGTGAACCGGACCAATACCTCTCCCGGTGGATGCAGCCAAATCTGGTAGCCTCCAATCTTCTGGCATGGAGTAGCAACGGGGACCACATGGTGGTTCAGAGGAGTGATCCACTGCTGTGCTGTTGGCCCAATGCGTGATGTCTTCGATGCTCTGAAAAGACGGAACTTCATTGACTTGATCGTCCAACGCAGTGAACACAGAAGCTAGATTCGATCCTGCAGGCCTCGGTTGCTCCGCTGGTTCTTTTCCGTCTTCGAAAATAATCATTCGGACGTCCTTGTGAGAGAGCAGTCTACGCTCCATCGCCCGGCGCTCGTCCACCGACTTACTTTCAAGTTTGAGCAATTCCTTCTTGTACCTGGACATCGGATAGTTCGTCACGGCATTCTTCCCTTTGCAGATGAGAGCTGCCAGGTCGTATGTGTGGGCTGCCTCTTCCCCAGTTTTGAAACTGCCCAAGTACACGTACCTACGTCCTAGCACCCCACTCCCGATTCTGGCTTCCCAACGCTTTGATTTTGGCCGCCATGTGACCCCTCTAAAGTTGCTTTTGCCACGCGCACATCCTGGGCTGGTGCGCCGGAGTTCCGTGATGAAGTCCTGCGGTGACAGCTGTTTGTCTGCATCGACTAGGTGCCCATACTTGCTGGCAGGAAAGTTGAGTTTCGGAGTTGACATAAATCTGAGAGCAGCCCTATCATGTGCTCCTGCTGCCTCCAGATCCGTGTTGAAGCTACCAAGGTACACTTGTTTGCCATCGTACTTGAGGTGAGCTTCCCATTTCTCTGTCAGTGGGTGGAACCCAACCCCTTTGTATTTGGTTTTCCTCTTCATTCGTGGGCATTTCTTTCCTTTCTCCGGATTCGAGCCGAGTCTTCCAGGTTGCTGCGCTTCGATGCTGCCGCAGTTGGTTGTGTCGCCTTCCGAGTAGGACCTGTGGAAGGGTTGGCCGGACCTTGGAATGCGAGCTGGGTTCTCGGCAAACCTCCATGCTGTTTCTTCCTCGTCTTCTTGGAACAGGCTCAGTACATCCCTGACGTCTATTCTTTCGTCTTCCGGACCTCTGTTTGCTAGACCATGCTGCACAGAAGGCGTCCACGTGCGTTCTCTGGTCTCCGAAAACTCCATCCGCTTCCTCCTTCCGACCGGCGTCCGTTGGCGTCCCGCTCGCGCACGCACGGCCTTCCGCTTCGGCACGCGTCTCTCTCACCCTTTCGTGCGTCTTTTCGTCCCTTCCGCCGCTCCGAACACGTCGGGAAACGAAGATGGCGGAGCGCAGCACGCGCGCCGCGTCGCCTGGTGGCCTGTCGTGTGTTGTGGCGATGGACAAGCACGTCCACATGGGACGGACCAGGGAGTGCCTTCCTCTGCAACGCACGCTGGCTGGGAAGAAAAGCCCGATCGATTGGTCCGAAACGAGCGCGGATGGAGAGCAGAAGGCGCAGAGGATGGCACCGGGAGAGGCTCGGTGGGTTCCTGGGAAGGGACGAAAAGCGGAGGGACGGGTGCGGGTGGATCGACGGACCAATCGCAATGCGTTTGGGGGAGGCACGACGCCGATTGGACCAATCCCCGTGGAGAACGTTGCCACCCTGGCAGTTTCCGGTCCGATTCCCGGATGGCCCTTCGCCCCAGCCCTTCCCCTCCGTGTGGCGGTTGAGAGGTGTACGACCGCAGGATTTCTCGGACCGTCCAAGAAATCCACGGCCAGGCAGGGGTTCGCCCCCGTTCCCCCCCCGTCGGACGTTCCGAGAAACTTCGATGATGGTCGCATCGAACCGCACGACACGTGCACGTTTCTCGGACGGATCCGTCGGACGTCTCTCTCCCAACGCCTCGAGGGCGGTCGTTCGCCGCTTCGTCAGGTCCGAGAAACCTCGCGCCTCTCGGATCGGTCCGAAATTTGGCGGGAAGGCGATGGCCAGGTTGGACGGACTCGACGTGGGAGACACGGCGGCGACGACGCGCACGTGTCGAAAGGACGTGTTGCTGCGTCGCACGCAGCGTGGAACGAAACACGTGCGAGCTGCGTGGGTCTCCCGTCGGTCGTGAGGAACGCGTCGACGGAACAAGAACCACGCGTCGCGTGGTTCCCTCTCGTCAAGCGGCGGAACATCGATCGTTCGCCGACCGTCGCGTGTGCGAACCACGCACGGTTCGTCCTTCCGCCGCGACAGGCACATCAAGCAAACGGGATCGACTTTCGAAGCACCAGGATCGAAGGTTCCTGCACGACAGGAGCGACCACGGTCAGCCGCCGACGCAACGTCTTCGCACGTGCACTGTTTCGCACGCGCTAGGCCTTGCGCACGCACGCCAGATGCAAATCTGCTCTCTTCGGAACTGTCAGAGTACGAATACATTGACCACACGTCCTGATTTGGGAGCAGGCTTCGGTCCATCCTAGTCATGGTCGAAACGACCACACTACCATCATCCAGTTCCTCCACGCCGACGCAGGTGTTTCCAGGACGCTTCGCTCACCTCGACGGGACGTCCTGGCGCACGTTCCTTCGCGCTTGGCACGCTTCCGCCGTGCGATCGCGGATCGTTTCGTCGTGCGGAGACGAAGCGCACGTAGCTTCGCGTCCCACACGCCGCGCAAGCATCTGCGCCTCCCTCGACGAGGCCTGCCTCCTTTCGTCCCCCTCATCCACCACATCCCGACGAGGATTCCGGGTTGCTTCTGTCCGACGTGGACGAAAAAGCAATCTCCTCGTCGGTCGATGGATCCGTTCGGACGGTTGGTCGGCGTCCGGATCCTCCCTGGCTCCGCCTCTCCCTTCTCGGTTAACTCGATGGGTTAAGTACCTCCACGGAGGCGACCGAGAGCCCTCTTCGGTCTCCTCGGTTCGCCCTTCCTTTCGAACCGAACCATTCGTCCAATCAATCCAGAACCTTGAACCGTTGGGAAATCCAACGGTTCGAACTCCGGTTCTATTTCCGATTCGAACCCGACCCGAGTTCGATTCGAAAGGGATCCACGTGCATCGAAAGGGAGACGAACGTCTCCTCCGCTCTTCCAACGACCGATTTCGCGATGTTTCGCGCGACGTTCCGCGCACTTGCGCGCAGCACGTGCTTCGAGGCGACGAAGCGGTCCCTCCACGTGCACGAATTCCAGGTGCGTGCGCCACGTCCGTGGGAGCGGCGAAGGAACGGCCCGAAACGCGACGCGACGAGGCTGACGCAGCCGTGGACACCTGCACCGTGCGATGGACGTGCACGTCGCGGACGTGCGACGGCCAGGGAGCCGAGCTGATGGCCAAGTTCGGCGTCCGCGTGCCACCTGGCATCTGCGTGACCAAGCTGTCGGACGTGCGTGCGGCGGCCGAGAAGATGGGCGGAGACACCGGCGAAGTGGTGGTGAAGAGCCAGATCCTGGCCGGTGGACGTGGTCGAGGCACGTTTGCCGACGGATTCCAAGGCGGTGTGCACATCGTCAAGGTGGGAGAAGCAGAGAACATCGCCAGAAAGATGCTTGGCAACACATTGATCACCAAACAGTCGGGAGCGGCCGGCAAACCCGTGAACCACCTCCTGATTGCCAGGAAGATGCAGCTGGTCAACGAGATGTACTTTGCCCTCCTGCTGGATCGCAGCATGGGCGGTCCTGTGGCCATCGCATGCAGCGAAGGAGGAACGAGCATCGAAGACCTGGCGGAGAAGTATCCGGACAAGATTGTGAAAGTACCCATCGACATAAACCAAGGCATCACCGACGAGGAGACTGGAAGGATCGTCGATGCCCTCCACCCTGGAAGCAAGGTGAACCGCGCCGAGGCACAGCAGCAGATAGCGGGGCTGTACGAGATGTTCAGATCCTGCGATTGCACCCTGGTGGAGGTGAACCCGATGGGAGAAACGGCCGACGGGAAGCTGATCTGTGCGGACGCAAAGATCAATTTCGACGACAATGCCTCCTTTCGACAGAAAGAGGTCTTTGCGTTGCGGGACACGGCGCAGGAGGACCCGCGGGAGGTGCGTGCTGCTCAGTCGGACTTGAATTACATCGGACTGGATGGCGAGATTGGTTGCATGGTGAACGGGGCTGGTCTGGCCATGGCCACGATGGACATCATCAAGCTCCATGGAGGCACTCCGGCCAACTTTTTGGACGTCGGAGGCAGTGCGAGCGAAAAGCAGGTGGTGGAAGCGTTCAAGATCCTCACCTCGGACAAGCAGGTCAAGTCCATCCTTGTCAACATCTTCGGTGGGATCATGCGGTGCGACGTGATTGCCAGTGGCATCGTGAATGCAGCCAAGGAGGTGGGTTTGAATGTACCCTTGGTGGTGCGATTGGAAGGCACCAATGTGGCGCAAGGTAGGAAGATCCTCGAGTCCAGCGGTGTGACCATCATCACCGCCAACGATCTGGACGATGCGGCCAAGAAGGCCGTGTCCACCTTGTCCAGGTGAGGGGGTCCAGCATGGGCTCGTTTCTTCCCATGCCTTGAGATTCATTTTTTTCCCTTCTCTTCCTACGACGTCTGCGTACGCGGATGGATGCAACCAGACGTGCGCGAACGCACGTGCGACGTGCGTTTCGTGTCGTGCAGGTGAACGGTGGGCGAACGGTCCGTCATCCGTCCGGCGGACGACGCAGGAGCGCCAGGAGCGTGCGCATCCGTCCGTCTTCGCGTTCCATCTGCTCCTGCGCACGTGCTCTGGCGCGTTCCAGCACCACGTCCATCCGTGCCGCGCGTGGCATGGCGATGGGCGAGCTCTGCACCTGCACGCCTTCTTCGCCTTCGTCTTCGCTCTCGCGCCACGTCGCGGCGGCCGTGGACGCTTCGCCGCACTGCGAGCCTTTCGGCGCCGCCGCTTGCGTTCCTGCTTCGCACACGTCCGTCGCACGTGCGCGCGGAGCCGCTTGCGGACGCGAAGCGGTGGAGTGCGCCTCGCCGCCGTCGCTCGCCACGTCTCGCCACGTGCCGCGACACGTGCTTTCCACGCCGCCAGGAGCCGAGCACGAGCACGGCAGGAGCTCGTCTGCGCCGCACGTCGTCCCTCTGGCGCGCTTCGGACGGCTCCGCGCCGTGTCTTCGAGGCGGATGGCCGCGGCCATGGCGCGCCATCGTCGACACACCTGCGCGGCTGCACGCAGCGGATCGGCACGCGACGTGGCGCCTTCTTCTTCGCACGCTTTCGACAGCACGCGCAGCAGGAGTCCGTCTGGAAGCGACTCCCAATCCGCGCGCTGCATGGCCACGTCGAAGCGAGCTTCGCACCACGTGCTCCACACCACAGCACACGTGCCACACGTGCAGGTGTTGCACGAGGAGGAACGATCCCACCACGTACGCGACGACGAAGCAAGCGGACGAGGAAGAGAGGCGGTGGTGCAATGCAAGGGGGGAGAAGGAAAGACGCACGTGTACGTGGCGGATGGAGGTGGTGGTGGTGGGAGCGTCGGTGTGCGACGTGGCGCGCAAAGGATGCGTGAGAGGAAGATGACGGAACGGACGGGACACGTGCTTGTCAGGATGTGAAGTGCATTCCTACTCATAGAGAATCAGTGAAAGATGGAGCCACCAAGCTAGCTTTCTCCGTGCAACCGAAGGGTCCATCCAACATGGACACCTTGCCTTTGCATGGCGCTAGTAGAGTCGGAAGAGACAGGATCCTGATGAATATCGCATCTTGGGTTTGCCAATGATGGCCGCTCATTGCCACGCAAGTTGAAATTGCAAGCAACTTACCGTCCAGGCCGCATTGGATGTGCATGCAACGGTCGCAAATAGGATTACACCGAGTTTTGAGAGACAAATCATTGCGAGATTTCATCACCTAGCCGAGAGAAAGAGACATTGATTCACCCTTTCCCGCCTAGCAAAAAGACCTTGCATCTACGATGGAAATATGACTGTTGACCGGTTCAAGGCTTTACGACTTTCATACCGGCAAGATGAGTCCTCAACCTCATCTCCGCATGTAATTGATGTTGGGAACCCACACCCTCCCTTGGTTCATCATCCATCGGTATGTTCGGATGGATGGTTTACCCTCCAAGGATGATTGACATTGCTCCCAATCCACCGAGTATGTGACGAACCTCATGTTGAATTAGCATGCAAAAATAGCCTTCCGGGCACCCCTTCGACCTTCTTGGCACGTTCCCTTGTACCGGTGGCCTTTGGACTAGGAGCTTCACTCCCAAGAAAAAAGGCCGAGATGAGGGTAACAACGCTCTAATTGCAAAACAGCGAAACATGACGCGTTGACAAACGATACATATAAATGGACGTGTTTATTTCATGCAATGGATGCATTAACTCGATGAAACATCTCTTCTACGCTCTAGAAAAGGAAAGCAAACGTTGCACTTTTTCTACACTAATCAACAAGTTGCTAGACATGCGCGTGAAAGAAAATACTATGCTACGAACTTTAGGAAAGGTTGCTTTCATTCCAAGGTCGACTCCTTGCGCATGTAGAATAAGGAGACTTGCTTTGTGACGGACACCACCCATGCAACATGTAATTTCACTTTTGTGAAGAGAAGATAACAAACATGCGCCCCTTACCATGCCGAGTCCGAACGCCCCTTCAAATGGGAGCGTTCACCATCGCGCACGAAGTCAAACAAACCGTTCCACAATCCTCACCATTCAAACACATCGCCTCGATCATCCAAGATAAGTCGTGTAGGATATTTGCATAGTGCTCGTGCCCAAAGTTCACGAAAGCGGCTCTTAAACATTGCAACATGCAACAATTGATAAATCGAACATGCTCCGTGGCGCATTTCTAGAATTTATGTAGTGCATTTCACGATCGCGAAATTTGTTGGTGTCCAATCCATTCCACCAACGATGTGTTCTGAAGTGGGCAAGCTTAGTACAATTGTACCTGTGCAATGACGTTGCTTTGTCGAACTACGATTGCGCAGGAAATGCCGACTTCTCGTAGGTGTATTATCGGAACCCTTCTTGGCTGGGTATTCTTTGCATCTTTGGGTGATCTAGTCTCGAGGAGATTGACGGATCGAAGGTCTTCTTTCTCGTGCACCTCCCTCTATTAGCAATCGCCACTAGGATCATTTTCCACGCCATTCGTATTCTGACATAAATCTTGCATTCCATGGAACGCACATGTAAACCCGAATATTGCGACGAGCCACGATAAATAAAATGCTTGAACAGGCTTCGACAAAAGAACTACTAACAAGAAATTACCAACTCCGTGAGAGATTGTATCCGATGCCCGTTGTCTCCTAGAGATGTGAAATGGAGGGAAAACTATCCGCCCCAAAAAGCAAGGCATTCGGTAGGAATTGTTGATACTAGCATTCTCAAAACAGGTTACGTGAAAGAATGTCTTATCCCAACACAATACATACTTCGCAAATCAGCATCGAACAGAACGTGCGCAGGCTGTGACCTCATGCTAGAACTCGTTATCAGGTCCCACAAACGGCGGCTCGTGTTGGGGCGCCAAGTGGGGTGGATACCACCAAAATCTGCGACAGCGGAGAAGAATGTAACATTTTAAATTGCACCGTGCAAGTTGAATCATCCTGCACTCTCTTCACAGCTGATCGGCCGGGTAGCTCAGGAGCTAAGACTGGTGGTTCAAATTATCATGTTGCACCTCTCTCCAGGTGTCCTTCGGAAATTGGGATGGAAATCTGCAATGTAAATTGCTAAGGGACACCTACATCGTGCACAAACTTGAATTTGCTCGACCTGCTGCTAGTTACCGTCAAATTCTCACCATACCTGCACTGTCACACGGTAATCCCACTGCAGCTAGGAAGAAGATTGGGTGGCGACTTCAATTCGGGGTTCTCTGCATTGCCCTGATCTGTCATAGCTCGACATTGGGTAATGTGCTGCTTCTTGGACAATCCTGCGCCAGGGTTTGGCAAATGGCCGCTTCCACTTCGTCCGCAGTGAGTTCTTTGCGGATCTGGTCCGCGATGTCATCCTCAAATTCTTCTATCAGGCCAGCACAATAGTTGAACAGGCGCCGACCATGTTCTTTCTTTTCAGCCTTGCTCATGCCCAATTTGGCCGAGTGCTCCTTGGTCCATCCACGCGAGGACTTGTTTTCCTGCCCTTCCATTTTCTTGTCTCTTTTCTGCAACACATACTGGTGCATGGTGTCACAGAGGCCATCTAGAAGCTCCAAGGCCCGCAGTTCGCTCGTTTTGTAGTCGATCACCGGACCGTATCGTTGTCCTTTCGCATCCAGGCGATGTCTCATGTCCAGTGCATTGCGAGGCAGCTCTTTCTCCATCCGCAAGGTGAGTTCGTGGGCCACAGCTTGGCAAGCCGTGCACTTGGATTCGATGGCCTTTGCACCTGCCATCCATCCCAGCAGGACCGTCAAGATCCATCCGATCGATGCCCACATCGCCAAAGTATCCGAACCGATCGATTCGATCGCTTCACGTGCGATTCGATCGCCTGCTGCACGTTGCGACGCGGTGCGAGCGTCGGCAAAAGCGTTTCCAGACCCTTCCATGCCATCCCATGACCGGAGACCGTCCAAAGACCGAAGAAAATACTGTCCATAGACGGTCCATCGGTCGTGAGGAGAAGAGAACGGCATGCGAAGGTGGATGATGTGCGAGGAGGAATGCGTGTGACGCGTGCAGGTTGAAAAGCCTGCTGGTCGATGGCGTGCACCTCGCTATTACAGAGCGTACATGCACGTCAACAAAACAAGACCTCCCTGGTATTGAAGGTAGGAGCACTCGAGAACTGTAGGTCTTAGTTTGGGAGCGGGCGGTGCGCTTCCCCGTCCAAGGGAAGATTCCACTGGAAGCTCGAGTAGTTGGGCACTAGCGGGATGATCAGAAAGCACTCCTCGCCTCGAGATGTGCATGTGCCTGTCCAAGCTCTCTCATGTCATACACTTGTACCACCTCGCCATGCCGTCGCTTCATAAACTCGTTTCCGCCACTCCCCCATTCCCCTCCCACGACACCCGTCCCAACACCCACGGTCCTGGTCCATTTCCATCCCGATCCACCCCGTTGTCGCCCACATCCGAGCCGTCCGGACCTGGTCTCGCCTGGGTGAATCTGGGGCAGGAGACCGTTGGAAAAGGGACCAATCACGTGGTTTGGATAGGATTTTGGATGGAACACGAAATTGCGACCAGCAGCCATGGGATGTTGCTTTTCCAAGGCACAGGTGTCGGAAGACGCGGCAGAACCAGTGAAAGAAGTGCCCAGTCGACGGGAGGAAGAAAGCCCTCGAAGACCTGCTCCCAAAAGACTCTCCAGCGAGAAAGGGAGTCCCAAAGCACCGGAGAGTCCAAGAACAAGCGGCAGTTCGAGAGGTGGGACAAGTCCAAGACACGCTGGGACACCGAGATCTGGAAAAAGCCTGATTGGCAAGGACAGATACAACTCCGCGGAACTCCTGAAGCTTGCTAAGGAGGCCTTGCAAAAGCACAGCAATGTGCTGAAGGTGGATGCCGTCATGCTTGCTGCTGTGGCCTTGGTGGAGAGTTCCGGGGATCCGAAGGCGTACCGTTACGAGAGCCACTTGGGAGAAGCCTCCACTGGACTCACACAGGTGCTCACCTCCACTGCACGCTGGTTGGCAAAGGACCTTGGATTCAATGCCTATGGCATTCCAACCGAGGAAGACCTGTACAATCCAGAAATATCCATGTATTTCGGAGCTGCTTACCTGACTTGGTTGTCTACCTACAAAGGAAAGAAGCAATCGGAAGAATTTGTTGTTCGAGGTTTCAATGGCGGTCCCAACGGAATCAAGCTGAAAGCCACACAGCGGTACTGGGAGAAGTACCAAAAGGCGAAGAAAGAGATGTTGGATGTGCAGCATCTTCCTCCTGGCAAAGTAAGAGAACTGAAGCCGCCTCCTGGAAATGAGGGAGTGGTGCATATTGTAAAAAGCGGCGACACATTGTGGGCTATCTCCAGGCAGTATGGAGTGACTGTCGACTCGATAGTATCACTAAACCCGTCGATAATTCCCGATTCGCTCAGCATCGGGCAAGTTGTACGCATATCATGAGAAATGCTTGATTTTCTACATGCTAATTTTTTCTGGGGCAACTTTGGAGGGCAAAGGCTGGACGTGCAGGTGAGTTTTCAAAGATATGGGCCCAACTGCCCATGTTTCTGACTGAAAGACCTTGATTTTTCAAGAACAGAAGGGTGCTGCATTGTTTCGTCACTTGAGTTGGCTGGTGAAGCTATGGTTGGCACCTGTAACATGTTTTCGTTTTTGTACTTGCTTGCAACGACTCCTGGGTAAAGGCCCAGAAGGCAGACTCCAATGCACTTGTTGGATACAAGGCAATTTCCTATCGAACCATTGTAGCTTCAGAGTAGATTCGTAGTTCTGTATCCTCACATGCCAGATTGAATAAGCTGAGCTGTACATATCAAAACCGTAGATATGTAGGGTCGCATTCTTTGTGCGCAGAAGATGGGCCCAATGCAATGCTCCATGCACTAAATTCAACAAGAGCCTATTGCCAACGCATGATGATAGGGTGAACAAAAATTGCATCCACCGCCTTTGGACCCCAGGACGGGCAGCGGCACAAGCAGTAGCACAAGGGCACGAGCTTTGAACGTGTTGTTCTGATGGCTTCCTAACAGCTGATTTGCCCTATACCAAAGCACACGGGTAAAACCTACTCACACGAAAGTGTGGCTCACTATTAATGAGAAGATGTTATGTCCAACACCTCGTTACAATCAAATGATTTACTGGTACGTATCCAACGACCGATATAGAGACTCCTACATGGAGTAGCAGACATTGCTATTGCCCTTGCTTGTTAAAGTTATCTAGTTCCAAACGCCTTCTACCCACGACGACAACTGTTTATGGCCATTTGTCCATTCACCAAGCCCCCATGAACGGATCAAATTGTACAACATCACTACAACCGAGCATGAAGTGAGGGCTGATATCCCTTCGTTCGCGTGTAGTCGTGACCGTATCATGGCCAACCATGCATTTGCAACCTCGCATGAGCGATTCCTCGTGGTTCGATCTTAGGCAACACGTGTGTGAAGAGCATGCCATGAATCACGTGGGTTATCGATGCAGAGAAGGGTTTCCTACCACATTTGAAGTATTGCTCCTAAAGTTGACTTGCCTTTCTTTACGGTCCTTCCCACTGAACATGAACCAAGATATGGTTTGGGATTCCTTCCCATGTGCCATCGCCTTGGCAAGGGCATGGTGCATCTCTCGTCCGTAGCTCCACGGTTCCAAAGCCCCAATTCTCGTGCAAGAGGCCAAGCTTCGCTTCCTTTCACCCAGGTCGTTGCTCAGCTGGCTTTTCTTCGCTTGCTTGAGCTACCTTGGACGTGAACTTGCTTGTGCTCCAGGCTTCAGCCCTTCCTTGACTTAACCCGACGACGCGATCGTAAATTCCCCGCCTCCTCCCTCGTTTCCTCACTTGTTTCTGGTTTAACTCGTGCATGTTAAGCGGTTAACTCGGAGGGTCGTGGGCGCACGTGTCGACGTCGTTTCGCGACGCCATTTCGACGTGTTCGTGGCGGCTTTGGCGCACACCTGCGACGTCCATGGCGTCTTCCACGGGACGCAGCAACGCACGTGCGGCTCATCTGAGGGACCTGGTCCGCGGACCTGCGATACTGCCTGCGCCTTGTGCCCACGACGCGCTCAGCGCACGCCTGATCGAGCGGCATGGGTTCCCGATGGCGTTCATGTCTGGATTCGCGACGAGCGCGTCGCGCTTGGCGGCTCCTGATTTGGGACTGACGAGTTACTACGAGGTGCTGGAAGAAGGAAGGCTGATGCACGAAGCCACGCGCCATCTTCCCATCGTGGGAGACGCCGACACCGGCTATGGCAACGCCATGAACGTCCAGCGCACCGTGCGCGGATTCGCCGATGCTGGATTCGCAGGCGTGTTGTTGGAGGACCAAACGTGGCCCAAGCGATGTGGACACACGCCTGGAAAGAGCGTGGTGGGCAGGAAAGAAGCAGTGGCCAAAGTGCGAGCGGCGTGCGACGCAAGAGACGCAGGCCGAGACGTGCTGGTGGTGGCCAGGACCGATGCGTACTCTTGCGTCTCCATGCAAGAAGCGATGTGGAGAGTCAATGCGTTTGCGGATGCAGGTGCAGACATGGTGTTCGTGGATGCGTTGGGCAGCCGCGAGGACTTGGAAACCTTCGCCAAAGTCCAAGGACCTGCCAGCGAGCTGCCCAAAATGTCCTCCATGCTCGAAGGAGGTGGAAAAACACCCATGTTCACCATGAAAGAATTGGAAGAAATGGGATTCAAAGTGGTCGCGTATCCGCTCAGCTTGCTCTCCTGCTCCATGCGGGCCATGGAAGAGGCACTGGATGCACTGAAAGGAGATGGGTTACCGGATCCCAGCAAAATGCTGTCCTTCGAAGAACTCAAAGATAGGCTCGGGTTCTACCAGTATTACGAAGAATCAACCAAGTATGCGGTGCAGGAAGAGCCGAGCATTGCAGAACCAGAGGAATCTGGAGATTCCAAGGGAAACGCGCAGACAGCAACAGGTGAAGATGTGTCATCACATGCTGGCAATGTTGAAGCTACGCGGCAGCCAAGAGTGGCACCAGTGGATGCAGAGATAGTGACCTCCGACTCTTTTGATGGCAGCGCCCAGGAACAATCTAGTGGCCAGACTGCAGTGCTTGCGCGAGGTGACTGGTTGCGTGTGAAGATCACCGAGGGGGAGAGCACCACTTTTGATGCTCGGATCCCAGCTGGGTGGCTCGGGAACCTCAAGGGGATGCTGCCAAATGTCCGCGGTGTTGATTTGAATGCTGAAATCAAGCAAAAGTTGGATGCAGCAGATAGCAATGACGATAACGTCATTGTTGACATGCAAGTGGAAGGCCAACGCATTCAAGTGTTTTTTGAGTGAGTGCAACAGTGGACCATAACTTTGATGGATGGATCTAACGCGAGATGAGACCATCAGTATCTGCCACTTCAAGGAGCTGGTGGACAATCCACAAAAATCCGGAGAGGTTGGTCCAGCGTGAACACGCCTTTTCAAACCCCGCAATCCGGTCAACCAGGTGGATTCTTATCCTTGTGTCAAGTGCATCTGCAATTTCGTGCAATAAAATCATTAGCCGTGTGCAATTGCCACACCTCCCTTCTCATGTGTCAAAAGATTGTCATGCTGGAGATGGATGTGGGAGACCGCGGTAAATGTCAAGGTTCATCTAGGATCACCTGCATCCATTTAGGTCTCTTCATTCTACGTCTTGGCTTCAACAAAGGCCAACCAACTCATGGAATCGAGAAGCCTGGTGAGTACAGAAGCCTTGGACCCAAATGGCACCTTCCCTCCCACTCCATCCCGTAGCAGACATCATCCTTCTTTCGCCTGGGGACTCAGATAATGGGTGGTGATGTATATGTTGTCATCAAGGTAGATTTGTTGGTTTCCATTGTGTTCTAATCGGGCAATAAGTTGCCTCCATCATTGTACCCTATATGAGCGATGGTTGCAGTAGACATACCTTGGATGTAAACAAATTGGGTTGAATTTTTGCTTTGTAGTAGTGTTGATCCCTGTCACATTCCGCAGCGAGTTAGCATTGACCACCGAGTGCAACTTCTTCCCGCGCTTTTCCCCCCCACTGGACTCGTTGAGTCCAATCGTTTGAAATGTTAACGGCATGGTCTACCTGAGGCTTCAAGGCCGCGACGCGACTAAGCTCTGGCAGTGGAATATGCCGATCCCATCAGCGGAGGCATGTAATGCCGTGGTGCACTAATCTTTTGCTTCGTTGGACGAATCCAAACGGAGCTGGAGAAGAGTTTACCCACGACGCCTACAACGCATCCGGTCTAATCTCTGGCAGTGATGATAATTGGAACTATGCGCCGTGGTCAAAGGTGGCCATGAGATTGGCCCGACGCCTCCATGTTGTTCATCTGCTGTGCGTTGGACGCTACTCCACCCGCACAGCCTGCCACGTTGTCCTTCCTGTTCCTTCGATGGATGGCACATGCTTCATCCCTTCCAACGGTGCGTTTCACGATGGTCCACTTCATAATTGCGCCACGCCTTTCGTTTCCACGTATGCCGATGCTTACCTAGCGCACGTCACTTGTCTTGCAAGTCCAGCAGACGCATTGCCGTCCCGTTTCCACACCTCTGTGGATCCAGGTGTTGGCTTCACCGCCGCCAGGAGCCAGTGTCTCGTCGGCTGCGATTGCGCGTCTGCCTTGCACTTCTCATGTAAAACGGCGTTTGCTTCCACCACGTGCTTTCAAGATCGGTGGAGGTGCTTCGATGGCACGCGTCCATGCGACGCCATCGTCGCGGTGACGCAGAAAAAATGAAGAACTGATCTCGAAATGGCGGCGGACACGTCCTCGAAGCACGACGGCCGGTTCAGTTAAGTGAATGTTTACACCTCTCATCACCTCTTACGAACGACGGTTAAGAACGCGTTAAGCCGGGGACGCCGGGGGATCGTGTTAACCGGATGTTAATTAGGAGTTTCAGGGGGCGTTTGAGAGAATGGGGGATGTAAGCTGGAGTTAACCTTTCCACCAGGGTCTGGGAGGACATCTGGTGTGTTCCCAACTGTGGACGGGTCGAAACAGGCCAATTGAGAACGTAAAAGAAAGAAAACCGTGGCATTCTACGGGAAACCAAACCATGGTTGTTCTATTCCTGATTATCTGATGTGGTGTAGACTTGCTCAGGCCTGTGAGGATGGGATGATTGTTAGTGGTGGACCAGGGTACACTTCCGATCATTGCAACAGAGGCTCGTCGCACCGGCACCGAGCATGAATGGGAAAGGAGGTCTTCAGGTACAATGTGTCAACAGAAGTGCTCATTATGAATGCCTTACAGTGGAAGGCTTTGAAAGTCAAGCGTGCTTTGAGCGCTTTCTCCCATGCACTGCGAAATGAAGATGCAAACAGATGCGGCCCGAATCATTCAAAGTATACAAGAGTGCTTTTCCAGGAGCTCATAGTTCATCTTCGACCGTAGTAATGGGAGGATAGCTAAGGCCACTGGTAGCAGTTCATCAATGTTAGGACCGCATGTGAAATTTTATTACTGTAGATTGCATGAAAGATTGAAGAGCAGATATGGCAAACGGGTAAATAGGGTGGAACACATAAGATGAAAGCCACTTGACCCTTGGATCCGCTCGACTGGCGGGGCAAGTTGCATCAATCTTGAAAGCAAGCATACTGTCGTTACTCCGATGCATGAACTTGATAGGGTACTCTGGACATGGTCTCGGCCGATCAAAAGGTGCAATCATCTTCTCATCATACTCAAACAGGGACGGATCCAAGTACGGGGTGGGATTAATTGTCTGTGGAGGGTGCGGTAACACTGCCAGCGCCCGTTTGGCTGCATGTAAGGTCCCTCTCATGGAGTCCGTGTTGCCACCAGCCTTGCTTTGGAGGAGCTCCTCCTGCATTTGCATGCAATTGGAGTAGGTGGACCTGTATCTCTGCCAGTCGTCTTCAGTATCTACATGCCTGAAGTACTCGGAGTACATAGCGTATATGTGCAGGAATTCCTTGGACGTGTTCTGCGAAACATGAAGTACATGTGAGAGCTTCATGTTGTAGACAACAAACAGGGCGTTTCCTTGTGGCGGGTGTCCATATCTTACCATAAGAGGTCCTGGTGGTGCAAATCGTATCAAGATGTGATCTTCATCCAAGTACTGCATCCTGTGCATGGCAAGATCAGCCACTTGTTCAAAGTGGGCATAGAACCAACGGATGGCCCTGACCCGTTCATCTTTGTTCACGTGTCTGGCAGCCATTCCATAGAGGTAAACCAAGAGACGTTGTTTGATGCCCGTGATGAGTGGTCTGTTGCCGTAGGAGTTGGACGTTCCTGGCTGGTTGCTCCTTCCTCCTCTCCCCTGCCCCACCTCCTCCCCTTCTCCAGCTTGGCTCTGATCACCTTCAGTCCTGCTGGTTGTTGTGGCTGCCGTGGTGGTGGCATCGGTCCTTGCCTCACTCCCATTTTCTTGTTCGGTTGAGCTGTCCACCGCTCCCCTGCCCGCTTTCCACTGCAAGTCGCAGGTTTCGCCGATTTCTCCTCGATAATGAAGGGTTCCATCGGCGTGAACGGCGTAAAACAAGATCTGCTGCTGGTTGAGCACGAGCACGGCGATGGTGTCTTTCTGCGGGGCCAGGCTGACACCGGCATGGAAAGGCAGCTCCACCACTGCACCGGGAAGCACCACCTGCGAGCGCAACGTCCCGTCCTGCGCATCCACCACCACGAGCCTGGATCTTCCTCTCACGTCTCCTCTTCTAGCATTGGGCGAAGAGGTGGCCAGCAAGACATGTTTGCCGCCATGCAGCATCAGGCAGAAGTCTGCACACAACGTCTCGAGCCTGGAGCTGGTCACACGGCATCGATATTTGAGGCGGAAACGCTTGCGGAAGGCGTCCTTCTCGTCTCCTGGATCGGCTCCAGCCCCTTGCATGGCGAATTCGTAGGCACAGAAGTCGCGCATGGCGCTTCCGAAGCAGAACAACGTCTTCCCATCCGGCGAGAATCGTCGTGGCGTCTCGTCTGGCGCGTCGGAAACCCGCACGGAACGTTCCGGCGGAAGTTGTGCGGCCATTTTCCTTCGCTTCGTCGTGTTTCTGCACGTCTCGTCGCCGCATTCGCGTTCGCGAAGCATGCGCAGCAATCCATCCGCCATGGCTGCGACCAACGCCACGCGCACACCTGTCAAATTGATGCTACAAAGCACCACTTCATGGGTCCCTCTCCAGCTGATGCATGTTGTGGATGACACGTGCAAAGGAGTGGCTTGTGTGATGGCATTGCAAACGACGAATGACATGCTCATGCCAATTGCTTGTCCTGGAGACTAGAACATGGTCGTTGAGACGGCAACACGAATGGCGATTGTCGCAGCTATGAGAGTGGGACGTGCGATGGCAATGCAAATGGTCGATGGAAAGAGCATGAGAGTGGCAATGGCAACAACAAGGGTGGGAGTTGCAACACACACAGTGAGATGCGCACGGTCCATGGCAATGATGATGGTCGTTATGACGGGGATCCACTTCGCCCACTACTAATTGGCACCTTGGCGCTCACACGGGGAGTGCAAACCACGCTTGCACGTTTCTATTAAACGGGAAAGAAAATGCACTTGGACGTTTCAAAGTACACCGGGGAAGATGAGCAACGCTTGGGGACTCCATGAACGTGCCGACACGGTTTTCGATCGAAAAAAAATGAGTGCGGAGTTCGAAGCAAGCCTGTAGTGCATAAAAAGAAAGAGCAGTGTGAGAAAGTATTCTCGTGAGAACAAATGAACGAGAAGTCGTGATGAGACGAACACGCCCACCGTAATATCGTATGATGGTAGATGAGCCCGAGAGTGGCGTGTCGCTCATGGAAAAAATGGAAAGGCACCTGATGAAAAGTCAACACACGAGGGGAGTCTATGCAAGATCGTGGAAGCGAGACAAACGCCTTCACGACCTATGCCGGAATAGCAAAGCACAAGCGGAGTGCATCCATGCACGTCGGCGACAAAGGGAGCCTTCGCTCTTACCCTTGGCACGTGCACTTAAAGTATTTGACGTCGCAAGCTTGCGGTAAACATTCAAGTGCGGCATCCGCCGCTCCTTAGGGAACTGTCATTCAAGTGGGCATTACGTCGCTTTTTCTCTCCTTGCTAGAAGAAGCTTTCACCAATGCACCCTTTGGTATCATGGGTTGGACCGGAAAGATTTGTTGCAAGCATTTGCAATTCCTCCTCAGGTTCATGGGCAACGTTGGGGGACTCGGATTCGTGCCGATCCTTGGCCTTTCGGAGCACGATCGTGCACGGAGGAGCGCATGTCGTACGAGTGCAACAAGTTCACGCAAGGTACAGTCCTGTCGCCTTCCTTCTCCACCGCCATGCCTACGTGGCACGGTGGATCGGCTCTTCCCCCTTGCCTGGCCTCGGAGAAGAAACTCCCCGCGGCGTCTCTCCTTCGGTTTTTCCTTTCGTCCGCGCTTCTTTCGGGTTTCTTTTTCCTCGAAAGGGCGCGGTTTCCTTTCGATCTTCCCTTTCGAACCCGAGGATGCACCTTCGAAACCGTGTCGCACGTGCGCACGTGGCGATGGACGTGGACGATGGCCATGCCGCTCGTCATGGCGAAACGGACGTCGCATGGCCGTCGCAGGCGTGGACGTGGCTGCGTGGCATGGCCGTGAAGCTGCGAAGAAGGCGTAGGAAGGCGTGGAAGGCGCCGCACGCGCCCGCCGCGTGGGATGCACGGCAGATGGACGCGGCGAGGGTCCAAGAGCTGCGCCTGGCACGCACGAAGCGAAGCAAGTGCGAGACGATGCGAGATGGAAGGGGAAGGGAGGGAGAATCCGAACACCTGCAAGTCCATCCGAACGAAAAACGAACCTTCCTCATGTCGGAAATACGTCCCGTACACTGCGTGGTCGTCAACGCCGCACTGTTCATGCTCTTGCTGTACGTCAAGCCTTGATGAAGTGCACGGTCGCCTCGTACGTGCACAGCGAACGACAAAAACGAAGGACAACATGCGAAAAGGAAAAAAAAAATAGAAACGTGAAAGATGCGGTGGTTCGCCGTGGGGAACTCCGCAAGCCAAGGACCAAGGGGTCCAGGGTCCAAGCCACAACGAAACGAACAGATGCACGCACGCACAACACAAAGCAAGGATGGGAGCAAAAGCATGCATCGGAATGAGAGCAAACCAGCAGAAGCAAAAAGGAACGAAGCAAAGTGCTGGCCACAGCTCGCAAGGACAACCGACCCGACCACCTCTCTTCCCTTTCATTTCTTTTTGCCGGTGTTCCTGCGTGCTGTGCCCACCTCACATGCATTGACCTTGGCTGCGAAACGGAGAGAACACAACGATTCCGATGCCGCATCACTCCGGGGATTCAGATTTACGAACATCAGCGTCTTTGAATCCCCTCCCAAGCATGGCTGCAACAAGTAAGTGAGCTTGCTGTTGCGATACGGTATGTGTGCGCTCTGTTCGTTCAATGCGCTGATGACATCGCCCAGGGCGCTGAGAGACTTATTGATGGCTTGGGTTTCCTTCAAGCGTTCTCCCACAGCTCCACTCTTGGCAAGCCGCTCGCTTCCGGCTAGATCAATGAGATTCAAAACACCGTGCACTTGTTGATCGGAGATGGAATTGGTGCCATCGATAGTAAGCCGAAATACGCAATGGCTGCGAGAACTTCTCTCGTTCAGGTTCGTACTACCCACAGACCGAGCGTTCGTCGCCCTCTTCATGAGCTTCTCCACTTGACCGGGATGGGTCACCTCCACAACCGTCATGTCTGTGATATTTGTGTTGCCCTTGTTATCGTGCTGGATCTGGTGGGCCTTCCCAGCAGGTAGCTTTTTGCCCAAAAGATCCACAATGTCTTCGTTGTAAATTTCCAACATGGATGCACCCATGTTAAACTGCCAGCCACGCTTGCTGAGCTCTGCGCTGCTTTCGAATATCTGCAAAATGGAACGAGGAATCATGCCTGCCTCATCGCCCATTGCGTCTGGGCCAAACATAGTGTATGTCTTGCCGCTTCCTGTCTGTCCGTATGCGAAAATGGAAACCTTGTACCCATCCAACGCGCTTTGTACCAGCTGGGTAATCTCTTCGAACACGTGTTCTTGTTTGGCTTGAGGATCAAACACCCTGTCAAAGGAAAAGTTATAGGTTGTGCTTGGTTTCCCCTCGTCTGCCCTGGGCATGACAATGTCAATGGCTTTCCCCCGTTGTTCTTCTGTCTCGGAAGGAAAGTTCACCACTGCACTTTCTTCGCGGGACTCTTCCTCGGTTCCAAGGGCTCTCACGCGGCAGAATACGCGAATGTTTCCCTTCAATTCAAGAATGGTGTTATGAAGCTTCTTTCGCAGGGCTTCCCCTTCCAGCACCCGACGTTCAGCATCAGCAAGCGATTCCTCCAAGTGTGCTATGCGTCCCCGGATCTGTTGCAAATCGCCTGCCTTTTCACTGCATATACTTTCCGTGAGTTCTTTCTGATGCTTCACTACTTCCAGTTGCCGGCGCAGTTCTGAAATAATGTCCTGCTGAGACTTGTACTCGGCTTGCAGCCCCTTTGCCTTTGCTTGAGCCTCAGCCATTTCTTCGGCCGTCTGTCCCGTGACGTGCTTGAACCTTTCGATCTCTCCTCTTGCTTGCTTCAGCTCCTCGAAGTGGGCTGTTCTTTCTTCTTGAAGGGTGGTCAACTCAGCTCGAAGCTTTGACGCATCTTCTTGCGCTGAGGCCTTGGATTCCTCAATAACTTTTACCGCGTCTTGGGTTGATTTCAATTGCATTTGCATGGCTTCCAGCTGGCCCCTTGAAGAAGCCAGCTCTTGCGACAGTTCTGCTTTTTCTTCCTGAAGCCTATTGTTTGCGAGCTGCATTGCAGTGGCTTCATCTTGGAGCTTGGAGTTGTACTCTTGCAGGCCAGATGCATATTCCTGCGCTTGCTTGTTCAGTTCTTGGAGTTTGTTGATCTCTTCTTTAGCTTGCTGGGCTTCCAATGCAAGCTTCTTGTTGTCTGTCTCTTGGTGCTTGTTCTCATATTCTAGGTTTTTGATTGCCTCTTCATTGTCCGCTATTGCAGACTTGAGCTCGGCGATGTTCTTTTCCGCTTCCTTCAGTTGTTGCTGATACCCTTCTGCCTGCATCTTCACCTCCTCGATCTTTTCCTGCAGCTTGTTGGAATCTTCCTTTGCAATGTTGAGATCGTTCTTGTGCGACTCGGCGAGAGTGTCTAGCTCTTCTTTGGAACGCTGGATCTCCTCTTCCAGCTCCTGTGTCTGATCGTTCATGTGTCGCACACACGCCTTGAACTGCCTTAACAGCACGAGCATCTCGGCGTTTCTCCCTTTGACGTCGAATTTTCCGGATTTGAGCTTCCTGTTCAGCAATTCCTGCACGTCTATGCCTTCTTGTTCCATGATTTCCGTCCAGGTGGGTGCTGCCTTGTCACCCACATGAGCCTTTTTGTTGGGTTCGTTAGTCCCGGCTTTGCCCACTTCTCTTTCCCTTTTCTTCGCATGGAGCGTCTGCATCGTCCGGTATCACGTTTCACCACGTCCAAGGACGTCCATTCGCCGTGCAAACGTGTCAGTCATGTCGTGCACACGCTTCCTTCCTATCATCGACGGTCCCGAAGCTGGTTCTGCCTGGAGGTCCAGGTGTCGCCCGACGTACGTTGGTGCTGTCCTGCAGCACAGGTCGCGGAATCTTCGAGCTCATGCCTTCTGGGATGCAATGCACCTCCTTTGGCGACGTGTTGGATGCGCTCAACTGCTTGGAATGCGCTCCAAAGACATGCACCAACGTCTTCACCACTTGGAACTGTCCATCCCTGGGCACGGTGTCGGACGCACGACCTCCAATCGAAAGGAACGGTAAACCGGGTTGAAAGGGAACGCGAACGGGTTCAATTGGAAACGCTTGAAAGGGGAGACCCGGGCCTGTTGGACGCAGGTTCGAATATCCTCTGCGGTTCATGGTTCAAGGGGGAGAAACTGATCGGACAATGCATCGTTCCAAAGGCGCACGTGATGCCCTCGCTGCAGAGGAAAAAGAGCCGTTGGGGAGGGGGCTGGAACGGACCGCCCGGGGAGAGGGTCCCAAAGGGAGTTTTTTCTCCGAGGATGCAGCAAGGTTTCCACCCGTTGGGAACGTCTGGATCACGACTGGAGGTCCATGGGGGACCAAGCCAAGCCTGCAAGTGATGGTGGTGGTTGAAACCCATGGGAATGGAAGAAGAGAAAGAATATGATGTGAGGAAATGCGTGTGGAATCCAAGGGAGGTGCTGGGATGGAGATGTGCGGTGGAGTGAGACAACCTGGGACAGAGCCCTCTACTTGTATGGGAAGAGGATGATCTACAATTGGACATGCAGGTGGTGCAGGAAGGAATCCGACATGCCAACCGTGTAAAAAACTTTTAACATGCACTCGAATGGTTGAAACGAGTGCCGCATTGTTCTTAAGTGGCAAATCCGAGGCAGACACCAGCATCGACACAATTGCCATGTCCCGAAAGCCAATCCACAGGGCAATAGATTTAAGCACGTCTAAAGCAACGGCTCATCTGATGAAACAGAAGTCGAACGTGCTTATCCGTGCACCCCTGAAACGAGTGCAACGTGTAAGAACCCCCAATACTGTTCTTGCTCCCCAAAGTCCCTCAAAATCCATAAGAGTACTTGGCAAACCAGCCTTAAGGTCAACTCTCGCAGGCAAGACATTCGACTCCCTGTCTCATGCTAGTGTGCTTCCAATGTGCTACACTCTACAAAAAAAATCATCTACCGCCGTGATACAAAGAAGTGATAGTCCGGATGTGAATGTTCCCCCTCAAGGGTACCATTAAGAAGGGAAGCATTTCTGGCAAGTGCTTCGCACCGGTGCAGTGCATCTGTCTGCACGCATGGGTCACCATTTCTAGGGAAAAACCATTGTTCTCTGTATGCGTTGTAGTGCTCCAGCGCAAAGAGTGGAAATGCCATCCGTCCCCCATCATCACCAACGGCTTGGCCCTTCAGTGTGTGGTACGTTAAGAAGCAAGCCTGAAAAGGTGCATCTGGTATGCGATACAAAGGATACCACGCCACCGAAAACCAAGAGCGTTCATGAATGCGTTCCCATTCCAAGTTGCATAGACATTTTGCTTTGCTGTACCCTGAATGCTCAGCTGCCTCTGATCCATCGTTGTTCATCAGTGCTTCAATCGTTTCCAAGAATGTGCTGCGAAGATGTGGAGGCTTCTTCTCAAAGTACTCTACTAGCAGCTCCCCATCCTCCATTTCATGCTCTCCGTCCTGTCTGAAAAGCTGCACTGCTGACAAGAACGGAACAAAGTACGCCTCCGATATGTCACCATGGGTAGGGTGCAGCTCCACTTTTAATCCATACTCACTTGGCTTCGAAAACCAGTCCCATAAGTGCTGCAAAGTAAAAACCTTTTCAGGGTCCTGCTTCACTACTGGTTGTATCCTCCACAGAAACTCATCAAAATCGGTGAGCCGCCAAGGGCCTGTTAGTGCTTTTCCCGTGCTTCCCAAAACCTGTGAAACATAGTGCTGGATGTCCACCAATCTGGACGGCACAACCCCCTGGGGACTGCTGAGGCTGGAGCCATTCCACTGCAGAGACATCGGATTCTTCATGTGAATGCTTGCGTACGGATTGACAAACATGTTGGTGGGAGGACGAACAGGCTGTCTTGCTTGATCCAGCGCCCGATTAAGGATTGCCATGGCATTCCCTGCATACAGCATTGCAGACCTTGCAGAATTCACAGCCATCTCTGCTGCAACAGCGGCTGCCTCCAAGTTGGTCACGTTTTGCTCATTATTCTTTCCAGTATCCTCATCCTGCGCACAAACCTCCACATTGGCTGCAAATTCAGTACAAAGCCTTTCCATGCTGTCCAGGCATTCCGAACCTGAACACATAGCATGGTTGGGAATGTCTTTGATTGTAAATTCTCTCTGAGAGACAAAGGTGCAGGTGCTACAATCGGACGAGTCTTCAACCTCTGTATGCTCCGCACCCCCATTTGGCATCACCTTCGTGTTCACCTCTGCCGGCACACTCTCACACCCCAAGATAGACTTGCTTTCTTTGTCCATCTTCAGATATTCTGTTGGCATGCAATGATCATTTGTCCATTTCCGTGAATGCTGAGCAGGCTCTTCGCCATCTGTTCTTTTCATGAAGTGATCGATCCGTGCGAGCTGCGTAAGGCGATCGATACGGGGAGAGCGCGCGAAGCTCGGCCGTAGGATTGCCGCCTGTATGTTATCTTCTGCAATGATGATCAACGGCAAGATGATGGACTTGATAAACACCCCATCGTCCCTCATGTGCACAGCAACGGTAAACGAACGTAAGCCATGTCCAGCCTGAATGAAAACATCCCTTGAGGACTTGTCTGGGCTAGGATGTGCATACTTGTCATTCTTTTCGATGGAATACATGAGCTTCTTCGCGAGCAATCTATACTTCAGCAGCGGATTCTGGTCACCCGCTCCGTTTCCCTTCCAGTAACCTACATGAATATCAAGGACTTCGTCTTTGGCTCTGCTTTCCGGTGTGGGCCATTGAATCGAGCCATGTTTTAAGATGGAGTTTTTCGCCTCGTCATCGCATTTCCAGTCCCCCAGTTTGACGTAGTGCACACGATTCTGCACTTCGCAAGCGAGCAGTTCGTCAGAAACGTGGTTGCGATGCACGTATTCTTGGAAGTCGGCCAATGAGAACGAGTTGGTGACGGTCCTTCCACGCAAGCATCTCTTCCCAATTTTGACGACCACTTGAAGCTCTCGCAAGCTCTCTACTTCTCCTTTGCCGATGGGTTTAAATTCCATGTTCGTTTTTGTTTGCTGGTAGCTCGCATCGGTTTCCAAGATGCTTTGTTTGAGGCATCTCAAGAACTTGCTTTTCTCCACGAGGATCTGGCGTCCAGCAAAACGGAGCACGATTCGTCAGCCCCTCCCACGTCCTGTCCCTTTGTGCATCGAACCACGTCTTCACGCGTCGCGTGCACCTCCGACGTTCGCACACGCACCTTGACGCGTTCGTTCCCTCTCGTGGCCACCAATCCGCGGCACGTTTCGCCATCTTCGTGCGCCATGTGCGTGCTCGTTCGTCGGCGCAGCACGAACACTGCGAGCACCAAAGCACGGTGATGGCTGCGGATGGCCAGCACGAGCCGAGATCTTCCACCAATCGAAACGCAGGATCAACTTCCTCGAACCAATCACACGCGCGGATAGGCGGGGAAGTGGGTGCCCGAGAACCAATGGGAGAGCCGGAATAGACCCAGGGTGGGGCAGGGCCAACGGACACGTGCCTCTCTGTTCGCCTCTCGAAACCAGAGGATCCCCTTCGAGAGAGGATCGTAAACCCTGCCAAAGTTAACCTTCCCTTCCACCCATCGAGATCTTTCCACGAACATCGAGACCTTTGGTCCAGGTATCGAGTGGGAGGGGCCAAGGACGCGAACGTGGCGCCGAGACGAGCGGGAAGAGGCGACGCGCACGACGATGCCGAGCTTCAAGGTGCGCGCGAAGCAGCCGAAGAAGGGAGAAGGAGGTGCGAGGAAGGCGGCAGGAGGAAGGAGACGTGCTGACGCGAGGCGAAGCGCAGTCTGGTGCAGGCGTGTGCGCGTGCTCGTTCTTGGAAGTGGGACAGGCTTTCGAAGGCTCCCAGCACGTGTCGCACGGCGTGGGCGCGAAAGACGAGGCTTGGAACGTCAAAGTTCGCGTGCAAGGATGCGACATGGAACGTGGATACGTCTGTGGCGTCATGGAAGCGCTCAACGTGCCCACGGCGGAATCCAAAGTCATGACGTTCTGGGAAGGAGAAGTAGTGGACAATGTCAACCACAACTTTTACACCTCCAAATGGGGTGCAGATCGTGAATCGGACATCAAACACTGGAACAAGTTTCCGCACTTTGCAAAACTGAGAGAAAGCGTGCATCGAGACGGAGGGAGAGACGCAGACCTGTCCGAATTGCCGTGCATCTTCATGAGGTGGAAAGAGAAGTTCTTCGTCAATGTGGGACCAGACTGCGGGCTTACCATCGCCGGTTTTTATTACATTTGCCTTGTGCGTTCCAGTGGAGAAGTGAAAGGCTACTACTTTGATCCTAGCAGCAGCCCCTACCAAAAATTGGAACTCCGGGCATCCTACGAAGATTGCCAAGGGAAAGGATTCCCAACCTACGAGTTCCACTAGAGCTTGTGATTCGTGCATGGGTGCGAGTAAAAGTACAAACTACGGCTCGCCGTACTTGGCAAGGATCTGGCGTTTGAGGTCGCGACTGACAGAGCGACATCCGCTTATGTTCATCTGTTGCAGAACCGCCTTCCCCGGGGGACGCTTGGACAAACATTGGACCCCTGCATCTGTGATCGCACTGCCCCCCAAGCTCACCACTGACAAACCACTGCACCATGATAGCGCCACGGCAGATCTATCCGTGACATGTCTTCCTGCACCTGCAGCATCTACTCCTTCTACGGTATCCTTGTAATTGGTGCACAGATACTCCAGGACTTCGTCCCGAGTGACGCCACTGTGGCTGATGCTAATGGTGCGCAAGGGCGCTGCCGGATGCAGCGCCTCCATGAGGCCATTTGGAGACAGCTTTGAGCAGCCTGCAATATCCAGCTCGCTCAGCTTCTCCGACTTGTGAATAATTTCGTACAGCACACTGTCATATACCTGACTCTCACCAAATCTACTTCCACTCACCAGGGAGTTCACCCCAGATGCAGCAATTTCGCAAACCTTCAAATGAGGAAACCCATCATCTTTGGCTACTTCGGCCTTTGTCCGTGCAGCACTCGTGGATGTCCATCCGAATAGCCCTCCCAAGCTGTTGAATCGCAGCTCTGAAAGTAGCGGACAACTAGTTTGTAACGCTTTGATAGACACGGCGACCTGGCCACCTGCTCCACCTGCATTGGTGAGATTCAAGCTAGTCAAGAACGAAAGGGATGCTGATCCGGCAAGTCTCTGCATAGCAGCGCTCGTGAAGCGTGGGCAATTTGCAATCGAAAGATGTTCTAAGCCCTGGTAGATTCGTTCTGGTTCCCCATTCCTGGTGTCCTGCCAATCCTGCTGTGTCTGTTGAAAGGCACGGATCCACATTTCTCCTTTCCCGTGGAGACAATCTTCTGCGCTATCCGGCCTTCGATACCTACCTTCCTCAGATGCAATCACCCGTACCACATCCAGGATGTTGGCATGGTTGGGACACTTCACATACTCCACCTGCAGGCTTCGAACGGGACAGCTCTTCAGCACGTCGGCGATTCCCGCGGCAGTAAACCCATCTGTAAAGGAGAGATCTATGTCCGAAAGAAAGGGACATCCAAGGGCCATCGCTTTCAGCACTTGGTCGTCCAGCTTGACGGTGTTTCGCAAGGATACGCTTGTGACCCTGCACCAGAGACCGGATTCACACCATTTGCGCAGGATAGCAGCGGTTGGTCGGATCCAATCTGTACCCAAGAAATCCACCGTAGTCCACAGCATCGGATCCATTCGACTCACGTCTCTCCAAGACCTGCACACTTTTTGTATCCTGGCCACTGTGGGACAAGCGTTCTCTCGGCATGCCATTCGAAATATGGTGGACAACGTCCCGGATGGGAGTGCGGTCCAGTCGGGACGTGTTCCTGCATTCCAAGCTACGTGCGTTGCATCCTTTCGTTCGTTTGTGATCTTTTTTCGCCGCGCAGGTACGCGTGGTGCGATCCTTTTCCTCTTCTGCTTCTTCCTCTCCTCCTCGTCGGGACAGTAATCTTCGTCGGCCGAACTGGCGTCGTTCACTTCCATTCCTGTCCTCGTCCGTGCACGTTTCCTTCCGTCAGTCCTTCCACTTCCTCCTCCTTCCTGTTTCGACGCTTCTCGTGCGCCATGCACGCACCGAGGATGCCGATTCGACGGCCATGTCGCGATGCGCTCGACCGCGCCATCGCTTCGACGTCGTTTCTTCGACCTTTCGATTCGGTTCAAACGGAAAGCTTGAAAGGAGAAGGATCCCTTTCGAAACGAATCGATTGGGAAACGGATGGCAACACGACCATATCGTGAAGAGGATGGGTAAACGAAGGCAAACGAATCCTCTGCGGGTCAAGCAAAGAAGGACCCGTTCGGAGTCATACAGCAAAGCCCGTCGAGGAATACTTTCCAGACTTTGACCATTCCTCTGCGGGATCGGACGTTTATCCGTTTCCGGCTTGGCAGGGTGCATCTGCTCCCATTGTGGTGCATCTGTACCAGCGCCACTCCGGGTCTCCCTCTGTTTCTCGGTCGAAACGGCGAGGGTGTAGCCGCCGCCGAACGGGGGTGTGAGAGCGAAGGGACGACGCGAACGTGGCCATTCCACGTGCGACGAAACCATGTTCGCCGTCGGCGCACCGCGCTTGCAAGCGCCCACGCGCGCGTCCATGGGCGTGAGAAGGGTGCGTGGACGAAGCAGGAAGGGTGGAAGACGCCTCCCGCGGGAATGGAAGCCGCGGAACGACGGATGGTGGCGGCACGAGAGCGTCGGCTGACGTCGTACGAAACGCGATGGACACGTGCGATGCGTATGCGAACGTGCAGGATTTGTCCGCACGAGCACCGGTGTTGCACGTGCAGAGGCCACGGATGGTCGTCGGCACGCCACGTGCGACGTTGCAGGTGGTGGCTGCGGCTTCGCCGGAGGTGGAAGCGACGAGCGACGTGGGCAGTGGTCCCTTGGAAGCCGTGTCCAAGCTCAACAGCGTGCGCATGTCGGCTTCCAAGGTGCGTCGCGTGTTGGACCAGGTCCGTGGCCGTAGCTACGAGGAAGCGTTGATGATCTTGGAGTTCATGCCGTATCGATCGTGCGACGAAGTGCTCAAGTGCCTCTATTCGGCTTCTGCAAACGCCAAGAACAACTTGGACATGGACAAGTCCAAGCTGTACATCAGCCACGCGTCCTGCGACGAAGGACCGACGCTCAAGAGGTTCAGGCCCAGAGCCCAAGGACGTGGATTCCCCATCCGGAAGCGCACTTGCAACATCACCATCAAAGTGGCGGAGAATTGAACGTCCGAAACCGCGTGCACCACGCCACTGTAAAGGGTACGTCAAGCCACACAAAACAACATCTCTTCACCTGGACGACATCGTGAGAAATGCTCGACGCACGGGACACCGATTGCGTGCAATTGGAACCTTTAAAAGGCAAATTCATTGAGAAGGAGCAGCTGCGGTACGTTCCACTGCTTGGACGAAAGCCCGCACCTTGCTCTCGTCCTTGCACACGCCACCTTGGTCCGACACACCAGTGGCTGCATCCACGCCGTCCGGATGCAACGTCGCGACCGCCACGCCGACGTTTTCGGGTCCCAAACCACCTGCCAACATCCATCCTTTTCGACTGCATCCTTTGGGCACTTTGAGCTTGTCCCATCCGAACGTTTCGCCGCTGCCTGCTCGTACGCCGTCGATCAAGAGCCATTCGACGGTGCGACGTCCGCCAGACATCCAGTCGTACGCCGTGGTGACGGGATTCTGCGCCTTCTGGACGGATGCTTTGGCGCGGTTGTATTCGTCCACGACTTGGCTGGGCAACGGCGTCACGACGTTCCCTGCTTCGTCCGCCGAGATGGCGTAGATCACCTTGATCTTCGTCGGAATCTCCGGCAAAGCACGTCGAGCCTCTTCGCCGTGCAGCTGCGCGTATTCGACGCCTGCTTCTTCGCACCTGGCGACGATGTCTTGCGCGGTTCCGTCCACGAACACGCACACGGGGATCGAACCACCTCGCTTGGCGGCGTCGGCCACTTCCTTGGCCTTCTCTTTCACGTCTCGCTTGGATCCGCGCCAACAGATCATGCCGACGAAATCGGCACCGGCTTCGGCCGCCATCCGCGCGTCTTCGGGCGTCGTGACACCGCACACCTTCACCCGCGGCCGCGACAGCGCCTGGACATGGCCATGTGTGGACGATGCGGACGCGCAGCAGCGTCCAGGATCGCCACGCGGACGCGAAAACGTCCGCCACGCGTGCGCCTGCATCGCCATGCTTCGTCGATGGATCACGAACCAGACGTGCTTCGACCGATCCACCACGTGGACCGAGAAAAGACCGACGGTCCATCCGATCGTGGACCGCCCAAAGACAGCCTATCGGTCCATGGAGAGTGTAGAGACCGTCTGTTCAAAGGAGATGGAGATCCGTGGGATGGCTGCAGTGCACGTGGCGCAACACGAGCAACGTTTCGAACTCGTGGTGGTGACGAGATAGAGACGAGGGTTGCTGGGCCGGAAACGTCCTCGGGTGTGGGATAGAAACCGCCGACGATCTCGTGAAGGAGCACGTCCTCTTTCTAACACCCAGAGAAAACTCGAAGAAGAGAAACACACGCGTTTGCTCAAGGAACCAATTGCAACATGGGGCGAGGTTCAAGTTGCAAGGACGTAATTGGGAAAGCGCTTGCAACCGCACGCGTAACTAGCCACCTTCATCAATCAAAACCTTCCGATGCCTCTTGAGTGAGTGGGATCGAGAACCCCCACATGAAAAAACATTGTGGATCGGCAGTCCCGTCATCTTACCATGAAAAGCTTCGATTGTTACGTCTACGGAGTATCGCTTTTGGTAGCAACACTTCTTTGTGGGAATGCTCCAATCGACGAAGTGATCGAAGTCAATCATCAAGGCCGTGATAGGATGCAACTAAGAAAGGTGCAGAGAACTCGAGATCGCAAGCTAGTTTTGCCTTCGAGCAACATGAAGTGCACCGTTGATCCCTTGAAATCTCGTCGCTCACGTTTTTCTAGTTGGTGCATCCACAAGAAAAGCGTCGAGAAGGTGGTGGCGAAACTGCAAACATGCGTATGGTTGCAAGCTTTAATGAATGCCACCTCTCGTGAGCCAACTCCTTTCCACTCTTCATTGTGCATGTGCAATTACACTTGTAGTCTATGACAAGACTATGGCAACCACCACAACCCAAGTCCATTCGTGCTCGTTCAAGCAGTTGGAGTGGTCCAATTCTACCGCATTGAGAACTACGTCTTTGTATAATGGAACTTGTTTTCTTTCACTTGCACTCTTCGTCACCTTGTACACGGCCATCACTTCGTCCATTGTTCGCTCCGTCCTCGAGGCTCTCAACCTCACCTCCGCACAGCTGCAACACGAGGTGGACCCGTGCGCATCATCTTGCTTGCACGGATCTGCCATGCATCTGACACGTGTCGTGGTGCCAACAATTCCATGGAATCTGGAACGCATTTGGGAACCAACGCGACGAATCCACAGGCACAGCTTGGCACCCAAAAAATCGGAACCGAAACGGATTTCGGCGAGCATTACGTCCCTGAGTTTTCGACTGTTTTATTTAAGTATTTGTGGATTGTTGGCGACGTGGACGGGACTTTCTGGTGCTTCGTGAGTGGTCAACGCGCATGGCATCCGCACTTTGCGCCACCAATTGTCGCTGCACGACACGCACGTCCGCGCATACGACAATCTCGGAAGGTGGAGGAGGTGCTTTTGGATCCTTGGGACGCGATGGAACGATGCGAAGCGGAGTTCGTCGGTCGAGAAGACGACGGACGTGGCCAACATGTGGCCAAGCTGGTCCCTGTGCGTTCGCCACACGTGCAGCTGCTTCCACAACCTAGTGAAGGTCTTTGCAGATCGAACGAAGTGAAGGAGAAGGGAGAAGGAGGATTGGAGCTGCGAAGCGAAGGTTTTGTTCGTGCACCCATTCCCAACCACGTGGTGGAGTGGATGAAGCAGATGCTGGAAGAGTGCCACGTGGCACCTGAACAACCCAATTGGGGAGTGGTGCGCAAGAAATGCAAAGAGATGCAAATCAACAACAGAGGACACGTGGTGGGCATGCTGCGAGAACACATCAAGCGAGAAAACTACGAAAACGCCGCCCAGCTGAGCAGAGAGTGCAAGCCCAAGCTTTTGCATGCCTACCAAAGGTACAAGGAAGACCAGCCCTTGGCAAAGCTTGCCGGTGAACTAGGCGTAGGAAGAGCCACGCTGGGTAAGATGATCGCAGTATTGCACATGGGAAATCGAGGGAAGGCGTTGCTCAAAAGTGCGGCGAAATTCTTGCAATCAAAACAGACCTCGTGGCAAACGGCCCAGATACGAGAGCTCAACCAAGAAGAAATTCAATTTCTGCTTGAACTGGCCAAACAATGCAAAGGAGATTGTATCACGCCGCTGTTGGACTTGCACGCTCAAGAAGCTGGCATGGCCAGTGAAGTAGAACTGGCCAGTCGGATCCGCAACAATCTGGAGGCAGTATCTCCTGCATGCTATTCTGAGCAGCAAGCAACAGCAAGTGCAAATGTCAAAGTCAAGAAATCGTTGGCCACTTTGAGCCATGAAGATCTGGAACAAAAGGCTGGATCGTCTCCACGATGCAAATTTGTGGGAGCTGTGCATTCTTTGGGGTGCCAACAGGAAGATCTACATCCGGACAAACGTGTTGGTGAAAATATTGCAGCTGCATCGACACAGCACGACATCACCAAGGAACCTTCAGCTGCACACCGGGATGGTTGTCCTCTTGGATCCACGGACGACTCTACAGCAGTGGATCCTGTTGGGCGCACATTCCACACGGTTGTTGACAAGGCCTTGTTACCGAATGCCCAGGGGGAAGCAAGCAAGGAAAAAAAAGATGCGCTGTTTGCTGAAAATGTCCGAGACGAGGCAGCTCTTCGCCATCCCCTTCAAACCACAGTGACTCCAGATCTGCTGCTCACGAGGCCCTGCATGTACGATGGTGTGCTGATCAGGTGGGTGGAATCCAAATCGGGACTGGTGGTACCTGGGATATCTATGGAACAGACAGTTGAAAACTTACGAAAGCAACTGCAAAACTACTGCAGGTATCTGGGTCCTGGTGTAGTTTTCTGGAAAAAAGGATATACTAAAGCCGTGGAAGAGCTTGTACCGGGAGTGTTGCATAGAACAGGTGCAATGGGAGCTTTCAAAGAGGCACAGGCTGATTCCATTTCGAGGCAATGTAGTAGTTCCTTGGCTGATTTTTCATTCAACCGCAGCCGAATCATGTCATATATACGATGTAAATAACATGGAGAGGTATGCATCTTCCACCATTTCCACGGGAGCGTAATTGTCCCGCTATCGCGTACCCTGCTGTGGCTTGTGAGGCCAAGGAAACAGGAGGTTCGTGTTTTGCTTGTAGTGCTGGTAGGCTGCATTTCCCCCATACTTTTCTTCGTGCAGTTTCTCAAGCACTGGGACCCCTGATCCTTTCAACAGCAACATTGTGACTCCTAGAGGCCCAATCACTGTCCACGCAGTAGCTTTTGTGACGGCCATAGCATACACAGACCACCAGAGCCCTATCTCTGCACCATAGTTTGGATGCCTTGCATATTTCCACAGACCTTCGTCCACCCAATGCCCATTGTTATCAGGATTGCTCCTGTACTGCGACTTTTGGATGTCTGCCACTGTTTCCATGGCCAGGAATGCGGCGAACAAGCCCAAAGCCCAGGGCCGCAAGGTTGGAGCTTTGGTCCTGGGCAGCGCGTGTGCCGCAGTCACGGGAAGAAGACTGACGAAGGCCCACAGTGCTTGCAAGCTCCAGAACTGCATATATTTCCAGGGCAATTTGGACACGAAGTTCCCTTCTTCCGCATGGGATGTTTGCAAGTAAGGTTCCAGCCTTGGATCGTGCTTGGTCTGTGCGATGCGATGGGCGAGGTGTCCACCCAAGCGCATCGCCCACGCCACCACGCAAGCCGCAAGGACGGACTGCGCATTGGTTCTCGCGCTCTTCTTCCAGGTGGCGCAGGTGGAGGCGGCGAAAGCGCCGGTTCCCACGGCGTCGACGAGCACGTGTGTGTCCCAAGCATAGCTGGCCACGCCTCCCACCGCGTTCGTCGCCACCACCGCGAATCCTGCACGCTTCCACGCCGTCCAGGACCTCGTGCCTTGTTCGTGCGCCTCCTGAAACGCCGTTCGGCGCGTCAAGCGCGTCGCGTCCGCCATCCATCGTCGTGCGCTCGTCCGCCACATCGTGTCGGAAACGTCACGTCGAACACGACGTTTCGACACGTACAACTTGCAAGCACCAAGCGAATCTACAAGTGTGGTGTCAGAGCAACCTGCACACACACGAACAAGGTGAACAAGGATACGTGCATGACGCGATGAACGGTGGGAGGAAGAGGATTGGTAGCATGTGCACGAGCCGGAGCTTTGGTAGGTAGGCTTGCGGTTGAGCGAAGAGATTGTCGCGGGTGCAAAGCTGTCGTGTGCGCGTGAACAACAAACGGAACACCGTGTGGATACCAGGGCGACTCGAACAAGCAAGAACGAAAGAACATGAAGGGGAACTCTTTCGTGCATGATCCAGCAATCCTTCACGAAAACATACGTGGACCACCATGCCACGTGGTTGACTTGCAATCCAACCGGTTTTGTTCTTTCCTTTTGCGACATCCACCTTTGCCTTGTGATCATGCTTGTTGCCCATCGGTGCCACGAGCAAGATTCCATCCATGTCACGAATACAACGATGGTTGCAATTTCACGAGGCTTGTTTCCAACTTGGACACAAAGCAAGCGCTTCACAACACTCCAACTTGTTTGGATCAGTACAAACATGACCCACGTGGGCAATCAGTTCTTCGTTGAAAGACTTTCTAGTCTTGTGTTCGTGATGAGGATGCCGCTGAAGCTTGCACGTGGTCGAAGAAGGTGCGTAAACTAGCGATGTATACATGTACGTTGATAGTCGCGTGACAAAAACCACATTTTGTTGTAGATGACATGCGTATCATTCAACACGTCGAGATTTGTCACCATGAAACCAAATCAAGGAATCATTTGTTATAAAGAAATATTGTGCTCATGCACACGAATGTTTTTTTTGACTTCTTCCCCCGCTTACTGGGCTTTCTCAACAAAGATGCTGAGAAAGTGCTTCGCGTGTCTTGTGCTCAAGTACTTTTCGTAGGCAGGGACTTTTGGAGTAGACCGGAAATGTACCATGCGATACCTTGGAAAATCAAGAGTTTTCATGCTCGTCCACACTCTCTCAGAGGTTGGATAATAGTAGATTGTTGGTGCCAAAGGACGATTTATTATTGCTCAATTTCTTGAGGTTGGGATGCGATCTCCGCCCACACCTCTCTTCGAACGCCATTTTCCATGCTTTCACGAGCAACGTAAGGAACGATGTCGGCGAAAGCTTTCGTACGAAAAAGAGTTTGACGTCCAAAACGCCACCGTCTTTGTGCGACATGCACCTTTTTTTCGGAACCCATCGGAAGGTGCATTGGCTTTGCAGGTGGACAGGAAGAACTTCCTTCCATCGATGCCATTGACCACTTAGGTCGATTCGAATCCACATTCGTCTCCTTCTTGTAATTGGAAGAGGAGTGACGCAAGCTATTGGCAAGCAACACGTGCAATGCGAAGGTCCACCAAACGCTCGTCTTGCTATCTTGGATGGAACCACTCGAAGTCGCCCTCGGGCTTGCGACGGGACTTAACCCTCTCAGTTAATGTCGGAATCTCTCCTCACATTTACTTAGCATCCCATTGGGTTTACGAAAGTTAACTGGAGAATTTCCTTCGTGTTTGTCGAAGCGGAATCGACAGAAACGAATCGACGCCGAGGAGCAACGTCGCGTTTTTGCAGCGCGCTTCGTCGAGCGAATCGAGGTGCGAGGCGCGAGCGTTCGCGAAGAGAAAGGTGCGTGGCAACCGTGTCCGTGGATCCGAAGGAAGGTCCGAGCGCAGCTTGCCGTCCGTCGTTTCGGGCTTGGGATTGTGGGCTGGTGCCGATGGACGACGACAGGAACGTTCCGACGCATTCGTCGTCCACGCCAGGACGATCTTTGCACGTGCACGAGATCGTTCCTTCCACGACGACGTGCTGCACGGACAGTCCTGCCGCTGGACGACGTCGTCGACACGTGCCGCACCGTCCATCTTCGCCAGGTCGTCGGTCTCGTCCGATCGATTGGGAGGTCTTTCGGGTTCGATTGGAAACACGTTCCGTTTCAAATCTTGGGTTGAAAGGGAAGCCAAAGGAGAAGCTTCCATGCCACGTACGCTTGGTTCGACGAACCCGAGGAGCTGACGTGTCTCGCATTTCGGATCACGTGATCGGTCCACGTCAGCATTGTGTACGGTCGGCGGAGGATGGTGCGGTTCCGATGGGCGGTGCACGTGGGCGGGTGGGATCCCAACCCGGAAGCGTGGTCGGTGTGCGAAGCTGCACTGAACGAACAAGAAGTGCAAGAAGTGCGAAAGTTCAGACGCAACGAGGATCGAAAACGTGCAATGGTCAGCCGGTTGCTGCAGAAGAAAGCGGCCAGAGAAGGACTGGGATTGATGCACGAAGACGTCGCCATCAAAAGGACCAAGGGTCGGAAACCTTTCGTAGCCAGCGTGGAGAAGGAACCGGAAGACAGGAGGAAACAAGCACCCAACTTCAACTTCAACATCTCCCACGAAGGGAACTACGTCGTCCTGGCCTCCGAACCGCTCTGTGTCACCGGATGCGATGTTGCAGCTCCAGAAGAGCACCGTTTACGGAGTATTGGAGACAAAGCGGACGATTTCTTCAGAAGCTTCACCAAAGTGCTCACAGAAATGGAGTGGAAAGACGTACACGGCGAAGCTGGAGACACAGAGAAATTGGATGTCTTTCGACAGCATTGGAGCTTGAAGGAAGCGTACACCAAGGCACTAGGGGTTGGTGTCGCGTTCGACTTGGGAAAAGCAGAGTTCATCATCCGCAGGGACGAAGACAAGCGCATCAAAGGCATAGAGCTGCACATCGATGGCGAACGACAAGACAACTGCAGCTTTTCCCTTCATCGGCTTGGTGACCATTGGGTGTCGGTGGCAAAGTGCCCTCCACAAGATATCGTGGACGCACATGGAGAATTTAGAAAGACATTCAAGGTGCCGTCCTTACATGATTTGTATCTGAGGAAGGAACTCGCCGCGGAGCAACCAGAATTTGTGCTCATGTCCGTCGTCGAGCTCCTTCCAGACCACCTAAGGAAGGAGTACGAGATGCACGATGAAGACATGTTCTGACACGGACGAGATCAGAACAATTTTCTTTCTGCAATGTCATCAGCAGGGTGCTTACAATCCTCTGAATAACGATTCTTTTCCCATGTACAGGTAGCGCTCTCCCTTACCCATTCGTGCAGGTGACTTCTTGGATGTTCCAGTTGCAGCGAGGATTCGGAGAGCACCAAAGAGAAGCATGCCCCCACACCCATTCAGCCAGGAGGAGATGCCAACTCTTCAAAAACTGCGTGAAGGTGAATGGTGTCTCTCCTTGCCTGATCGCGTGTTGCAAAGCGCGTTGCACCGATGTCTCCTTGCCAGAGGGATTGGTATGCTCGGTTCATCCTGTGACGCCCAAATACAGGCTCAATGGGAACTGCACCAAGGCCAGCAAGAGCAGGGTATAGTTGTGCCTCTTTGGATCGAAATCTCGTCCCTGGTAGCGTGCCTCTGCAAATACGATGCGTTTCATTGTTTTAATGAGAAACATACCCGTGCAGAGGGTTCCGTACCCCACCATCGCCCAGTACACGTGTTTGGAAAAGAGTGCGGCAAACTGTTGCAAGGCGACTTGGGTGAATGCGTAACCGCCGTAGCATATCAAGTCCAGCCAAGCGATCCTCAAAGGCATGGTCTGGGAGGACATCATGAAGAGCTGCGTTTTGAGAAGGAGCACTTGCAAGGCCCATGCGGCCATGCTCGTCCACAAGCAGTAAGACACCGCATCGGGATTCAGCCTGCGCTGTCTCATCAGGGCAAACGAGCAGAGCACGAGATAGGTGAAGAAGCTCATGATGGGGATGTACAAGTCCGGTGCATTGGCGTCTTGTTGGGGGCTTTTGTAGGCACCGTCTCCTGCCACCGGATCTGGGATGCGTGTCCAAGATCCACGGTGCAGGAACGGCACCAGGACGATTTTGAGTTTCCTCCTGACATATCTCATGTCCACGTGGAAGTAGTAGTGAAACATGCTTCCGGAGAAGAATCCCATCCTTCGTTTCACGAAATCCTGTCCACCACTGAGGAGTCGATCACCATACATGGCCATGGCTCCTTGGGCCAAGGGTGCCAAGGCTTCTGCACCGCTCGTTCCACCTGGTGCTGCGCCCATCGTCCCGTGTGCTTGCGGATGTGCCTGGTACGGTCCTCCAGCAGGCATCCCGTGCGCCTTTCCACGCGCGTCGCGTCGTTTCGTCCATCAGCACGTGCGTTCCCCTCTTCGCCTCGCTTCTCTCGTGCTCTCCTCGCCGCGTTCGCGCACCTGTGGTTCGGATCCGTACGGCACGTGCTGCGTGGCGGGTCCAGGTGGCGCTGGGATCCACGTGGGTGGCGGCGGACGTCCGTCCATGGCGGATGGCGGTGCGCGCGCGCGCGCGATGGACGTGATGGACACGCACGTGGGTGCAAAACGCGTCCATCTGCACGTGTGCCGCAGAGGAAACGAGAGGCGGGGAGGGGTGGGCGTCCGACGCACGTTGATCGTGGACCGAAAGGATCGATCAAAGACAGCGGTCCATGCGGTCTCTCTATGTCCATCTCTCTCCTCTCGCTTCTCCAATCATCCATCCATCTTTCAAGCACTTTGCCTACTCTCCATCCATGCCAACGCCACCCATCCATGCAAATGCAAATGCCATCCATGCATGCCATCCATACCCATACCAATGCCAATCCCATCCATGCCAATCCCATCCATACCCATACCAATGCCATCCATACCAATCCCATCCATGCCAATCCCATCCATGCCAATCCCATCCATGCCAATCCCATCCATGCCAATGCCAATCCCATCCATGCTCATGCCATCCATGCCATCCATACCCATACCAATGCCAATCCCATCCATGCCAATCCCATCCATGCCAATGCCAATCCCATCCATGCTCATGCCATCCATGCCATCCATACCCATACCAATGCCAATCCCATCCATGCCAATCCCATCCATGCCAATCCCAATGCCATCCGTGCTCATGCCATCTCTCTCTCTTCCGCACCGGTGGAGGGACCCTCCCCTCCCACCATGGACCGATCGTGGACCGCTGTCCCCACGGTCTCTCCCTATGTTTTCCTCACCCCCGTGGACCGTGACGTGGGTCCACCTGCACGTGGACGTCCCTCGACCGTCGCATCGACGTCCATCGCCGCGCGACGTGCGCGACGTTCGTGCGACGAGCATGGCCATGCACGCGTGCAAACAAGCGCGTGGAAAGGTGCAGAAGCAGGCCGTGCGTGGTGGGCATCCCTCCTCGTCCGCCAAAAAGGCGCAGGAACGGAGGTGGGACGGCGCCAAGCAACCACGTGCACGTGGACAGCACACCTGCGCCATCGTCGACGACGCACCGACGCACGACGTGGTGGTGTTCGTGGCCGGCGCGACGGGAAAGGTGGGCTTTCGCACGGTGCGAGAGCTGGCGAAACGTGGCTACCGCGTGCGTGCAGGCGTGCGCGACGTGGACAAAGGAAAGCGATGCTTGGCGTACCAAGACTTGCCGATGAAGCTGCAGTACACCGGACAAGACGAAACGAAGCGCGACCAATGGAACCACGTGAAGCTGGACGACGTGATCGCCGTGCCGTTCGACGTGGATCGTCCAGACACCTTCGACGAAGCGCTGGGCGACGCCACGGTGGTGGTGTCGTGCTTGGGCGCACCGGAATCCGAGCTGTTCGACGTGGACGCGCCGAAGCGCATCGACGGACAAGGCACGTCTGCGTTGGTGCGTGCCGCAGCTTCGCGTGGCGTGGAACACTTCGTGCTCGTGTCTTCGTTGGGCGCAGGAAAGTTCGGCATGCCTGCTTCGTTGCTCAACGCCTGGGGAAACGTGCTGGACTGGAAACGTGCGTCGGAAGACGCGCTTCGTCGCAGCGGCATGGCGTACACCATCGTGCGTCCTGGTGGCATGGAACGTCCCACCGACGACTACGGAGTGGACGCCAACCTCGTGCTGGCGCCTGCAAACACGCGCTTCGGCGGATTGGTGTCCAATTTGCAGGTGGCTGAGCTGCTGGTCGATGTGGTGCAGCATCCCGAAGCGTCTGCAGGAAAGACGTTGGAAGCAGTGGCGGAACAAGGCGTGCCGCGTGCGTCGACGGAAGAGCTGCTGTCGCGCGTCTCCGCGGATCCTGTGGACGCGCCTGCGGTCGGCAGCACGGCGCATTACCAATCGACGTATGCGTACGATCCGTCTCGCGAAGGGGCCTCGGGGAAGCTGCTGGATTGGAGCCAATACGTGGAGACGTTCAATGGCAGGATGGCCATGCTTGGCATCGTGGCGGCGTTGGGTGCACAAGCCATGGGTTGCGGTCTCATCTGGGAGGACCAATTCGCGACTGCAAACGTGCGTGGGTTCGTCTTGGTCCTGACGTTGGTGGTGGGAGCGGCCAGCGTCCAGCCGTGGTGGAAGGACGTGAGCCGTGAAGACGCGCAGTTACCGCCGTTTGTACCCGCGGCAGAGACGTGGAACGGTCGTGTGGCCATGCTTGGATTCCTGGGGTCTCTTCTCCTCGAACACCATTGGCAATTGCCGGTGTTGTCCACCTATTGGCTCCTCTGGACCTGATGCAAATCAACACACACCCTCCCCTTCTCCATCGCTCTCTCCGTTGGTCTGCGGATCTCTTCTTCCACACTTTCCTTTCTCTTGCCATCGCTTTCGTCGGTGCATCGATGGCCAACGTTATCTTCCTCCCATCCATGCATCACAAACAACACACCACTGCATTGTCTTGCCATGGGCCATCTTCGCCATCACCAACACACGTCGAGCGTGGCCATGGCGGTGCGCCGTGCGTGGTGGAAGGCGCGCACGTCGTCCACGCGTGGAGTCGCATGTCGTTCCACGTGGAAGCAGGCGCACGCGGACGTGCCAGGCACGCACGTGGACGCGCTCGCCGATGCGCTCGTCGCACGTGGCGCGTCGTCCGTGTCCGTGGAGGCCGTCGAAGGCCGCCGCGGCGCGTCGGACGTGTTTCGAAACGGCGCGCGACACTTCGGCGTGGACGTGGACGGACGCATGCGCCTCGTGCAAGCCACGTGGCGCAGCTGCAGAGTCACCGCGCTGTTCCCGCCGCACGTGTCCGAAGCGCACGTCGAAGCTGCGTTTCGCGCGCACGTGCGAGGATGGGATGGACGCGCCGCGGACGTGACGGATGAAAACTGGCTGCAGCGGCAAGCGCGAAGCGACCAAGCCGATGGACGCGTGCGTGCGACGCACGAGCGATACGGCGACGTGCTGGTGGTGGAAGACGTGCACGCGGACGTGGACGTCGTCCATCGTGCGAACGACGTGGTGGTGCGCGTCGACGGCGCCATGGCGTTCGGCACAGGTGCGCATCCCACCACGCGCCTGTGCTTGGAATGGTTGGAACACACCCATGAAACGTGGATGGATGCACACGTGATGGATTTCGGATGCGGGACAGGAGTGCTGGGAATCGCCGCCCTGATGCTGGGAGCCAAACAATTGCATGCCATGGACATCGAAGAAGACGCCGTGCGTGCCACGCGGACCAACGCGCGACGCAACGGGATCTTGGACCAGCACCTGGTGGTGGAGCTGGGAAAAGATGGCACGGTGGAAGGGGACCACGACGACCACGACAAACACCAAGATGGTGCATACGACGTGGTCCTGGCCAACGTGCTGCTGCCGCCCCTCCTGGAAAACCAAAGGAAGCTGACCCGATGCGTCAAGCCCGGTGGTTGGATCTGCATGTCCGGCATCCTGGCACAACAAACCCATGAACTCGTGCAAGCGTACGAGGACGGGTTCCACTCGCTGACCGTGCAGACGGATCCAGAAGGCAAGTGGGCACGAGTGGTCGGGGTGAGAAAAGGAACCTGACGCACCCTCCATCGACCGCACCCTCTCTGCTACTTCGACGGACCCTCCCTCTGGTCCTCGCCTTACGATCTCCTTGCCTTGGCAGCAAGCAGGAGCACGCAAAGTCTCAGGACGCGGTTGGAAGCCACCTCAAGTGCCACACGCGAATAAAACAGGAGATGGGCTTGGTTGGGATTTTCAGGCCAAGTCCAACAAAAACAAAAGCCCATGCTGCACCTTTCCTTGTGCAGGCCGAGGAGGTTCGCGTCCGTCAAGGTTCTGGCAAAGCCTCCTCCGCGGGACCGTCCCGCGCTTTCTTCACAAGAAATACGCCGCACTCCGTGTGCTCTGTGTACGGAAACTGGTCGAACATCGCAACGTGCTGGATGGTGTGCGTTTTCAAAATGTGATCCAGGTTGTCCCTCAAGGTATGGGGGTTGCAAGACACGTACACGATGTTGTCAAATTCGCAGACAAGCTTCTCTGTATCTGGATCCAGGCCAGCCCTTGGCGGATCCACCAGCACGGTCGTGAAATTGTACCCTGTCATGTCGACACCCTTGATGGTCGTCCCAGCATGGTACGCTTCGGTAAACTCTTCGCTGGACATCCGAACCACCTCAATGTTGGTCACCTCGTTCATTGCGATGTTGTCCTTTGCCGCCGCCACCGACCGCTTGGAGATTTCCGTGGCCAAGCAACTGCGAAAATTAGAGGCCAAGGCGACGGTAAAGTTGCCATTGCCACAGTAGAGCTCCAACAGGTCTCCTCCTACACGTCCGTGCCAAACGCGATCGATCCATGGTCAGCCCCGTGTTGCCTCGATGGGATTGGCGAGGGATGTTTCTTGAGAGCCAAGCCAAACCCAACCTTGTGTGTGTCGCGCGCTTGCATGTTTACCTTGCAGGTTTCGTGTCACCTCTTTTGCCCACTTGAGCATGTGCTGGCACATGCCGGCGTTGGGTTGGGAGAAGCATCCTTCAAATTGCTTGTAGCTGTATTCCGTACCGTCTATCCGGAACTTTTCCACGACGAAATCGTTCCCCAGCACGATTTTCTGTTTCTTGCTTCTACCGATGAGGGACAACGCATCGCGGCTCATCCCTGTATCTTCCGCGAGCGTGTCTCTGATTCTCTCTGCTTCTGCCTGCCAGGTCTGGTCCAGTTTCCTGTGGTAGACCATGGTGACCATTGCTTCTCCATGCATGGTGGTGTGAAAGTTGCATTGGAACAGCTTCTTCCTCATGGTTTGGTTGTCTTTGATGTGTTCCATGAGGGGCACCATGAGCGCGTTCATCAACAGGCTACCGATGCTGAATTCCTCCACTTGGACGGGCGCGGGTCTCGCGCCTGGTTCTGCCGATCCAAACATGGCATAGAAGAGCTTTTCTTGCGCATGCCAGACTCGAAACTCGGCTCGAGCACGATAATGCGTGGGACGGCTCTCGTGCACTTGGATGCGTTCCACAGGCCATCGTAGCAGCGCCGCCAGCACCTTCCGCTTCTCCTCCAGCTGCTTGGCGTACGTTTCAGGCGCAGCACGCATCACGGGTGCTTTCAGGAACGCCGCGGACGCGTTCGCAGTGGCGCGTGCGGCGTTGCTTTGCATCGTGCGACGGCATGCACGTCGTCGTCCTCTGCACGTCGCACCACCAATGGCCAAGTCGCCTCCCATCCACCTCCATGGGAGTTTCTTCTCGGATGGAGGAGAAGAAACTCTTTGGTGGCGGGAAGGGAAGGACGGACGGCGGGATCGCACGAGGCGTCCATCCGACGCACGAGTGCGAGCGCGGATCGGCGACGTGCGCGCGAGCGTGCGTCCAGGACCCTCTAAGAGATGCGAGACCATCGAACGTGCGCATCCGATGCGAAGTCCAGCCGCGAGCCACGGGGAATCCGCGACGAATCGAGGTGAAACAGGGGAAGCTGTCACTCCCACGGCCATGAAGATGTTGCACACGGTGTTCATGCAGTCTCGAGAAGATGATTCACCTGATTCAACAACAGTGCCGAGAAGAAAAAGCTCCTTCGTTCGTTTGCACAGAAGAGCAGATCTTGCGGCCTGAAGTGTACAACCAAGGCCCACCTGTGGTGGGCAAATCAGAGAGACGAGACCAACAGACAAAAGGCACCTGCAAGTCATTCCCAACATTGGTGTTTCCATGCTGGCCAAAATCCAGGTGTCTTGAAGTAGGCATGGAGGTTCAAGCCAGGGCAAAGGTGCAACAAACCTGATTCAATCAGGTCGACAACATCAACGCCGATGGCAGGAACATATCAAGCAAAAGCTTCAGCTGGACGGGTGGGCGATCCTTCCTATGGACAGACTCAACCTGCGGTGTCCTCCATGCACAAACGGCATGGTCATTGCATTGCAAAGGCGTAGATCCTTGCCAACGTTATAGCTTCAGGTCATCAAATTCTTCTGCGGTTGCAGCTGGCTCTTTCCGTTCTGTGGCGGCGGACGCTCTGCCCGTGTAGAAACCTGCGTAGTACCAGGACATCAGGAGTGCAGAAATTTCTTCATCTTGAAGCGATTCAAGTGGTCCTTCAGGAACCGGCAGATCGCCAGGAGGTGCTGGTGGCGTTGGCAACGATTGGTAGGAAGGAGGATACTCGTGTGATGCCGGTGGCCATTGCCAAGGCGATGGAACGCTATGGGGCGATGCATAGGCAGGAGCAGTGTGTCCGAAAGCAGGTGGCATTGCGTAAGGATACATGTACTGTAGTGGTGGTGGTGGTGGTGGTGGATAATGAGGAGGAAACGGCGGCGTGTAGTATCCATAAGTTGCGTATGGCGAGCTCATGCCATCCGACGTTCTCGGCGGAGGAGATGAATAGTAGTTCGCAGCATCTCCACCTGTACCATGAGGTTCACCGGGAGAGTATCGATCGTGGTGCCCTTCGCTTCTCCTTCGCGAAGCGTACCTCGCATCCTTGCCACGTTTCTCCACGCCATCGCCACGTCGTCCACGTTCCTGCTCCGCTTCCTCCCATCTCTCTTCCTTCGCTTCCACCGTTCGTCTCGTGGCTTCGCCTGCACGTGCGTACTTGTCCAACGCACGTTGGTACGCGTTTCGAAGCACTTGATCGTCCCAATCTTCCGTCTGGTGGCGCTTCGCCATCGAAGACGCGTCGCCGCGTCGCGTTGCAGCTGGTTTCGACGAAGACGAACAACTGTTGCACCAACACGTCGATGGGGAACCAAACCAAGGAAAGGTGGACGGGAACACACGAAAGGTTGACGCCAACGACAAGCTTGGCGTGCTTGAAGGTGCCAAACACGTGGAGAAGTCTGCCAAGCGAGGCAGAAGCTGTGCATGATGACCTTGCCATGCATTGGTTGACAAAGAACAAGGGCAACAAAGTTGCATGCGAGAGTGTGGCGGGTTTGCGCTTCGTTTGCATTGGTGGAAGGAACGAATTCACACCATGCGTGTGCAGGAGATCACCAAAAGACAATGGATTGTGCATGAATTGCAAAACGATGCATGTTTACAACCCTTCCTCCTTGCTCCAAGTTGCTGCGCATGCAGACTAGGATCTTTTGTTGTTCGAGAATCCATCCCAAACAAATTCCTCGTACGTCGCCAAGTCTCTAGAAACACACCATGATGGTCCATGTGTACGATTGTGCACAAAAATCCAGCTTTCCGATAGGAGAGGAGCGTGCCGAGTGGTAGGTAGTTGCCTTCAAGATCAAGCTTCCACCAGTTGTTGCTATGCAAGGACGGAAGAGAGAATTGAGCGTGTCGTTCGACATTTGCATCGGGTGTGCGAAAGCCATGATGCGATGCCATTCCACGTCATGGTCATCTATATTGGCATGAGCATGGAGATGTCCACCATTTCGTATAATTTCAACATAGGACCCACCTCCCCTTCCTTTCCAAATTCCCAGCCACGAGTCGCTTCCAACCGCACAACGGCTTTGCAGCCGCATCCGAAGACATGATTCCATGTCCTCAGACTTCCTGTGGCTTGTCCACGCGCTCCATTCAAGCCGCTTGTTCCTCTCCACGTGTTTCACGTGTCCAAACGTGGTGTTGGGAGACACCAAGCCACGTTGTGAAGTGGAAGGCGCATCGCAAAGTTCACAACCCACCGACCTCGAAGGGTGTGTCTTGCTTTAGGGTGTATCTGCGATCGGACCCATCCCACCGCCGAACGAGCGATCCTCGCTGTTCTCCCCTCGATTTTCGGACGTCGAGACACGGATCGATCGGCCGAGCTGGGTGTATCTGCCCTTTGCGAAGTGTGACTGAGACGCCGTTGTGCAGATGGGCCACGGCGCGTCGTGTTCGCAGCTGTTTCGCGGCCATCCGCGCGGAGAAACCGCTTTGCAAACGCGTCTGAACGAAGCTCTGCAGGTGCGTTTTCATGGGCACGTCTTCGTCCGACCTGCGTAGCTGCATCCGTCGCAAAACGCGAAGACATGGAACCATCCACGGCCATTGCTACCCTGCGACGTCCACGTTTTGGCTCGCAAGGAAGCGCAAGCGCGAGAAAAGACACGTTGCGAACGTGCAAGAAGCAGTCTTAGATGCCACGGATGCTTGTAGAAGGCATGGCGGACGTGGCTGACGGCACATCCATCGTTTCGCGCATCGACGGGAAATGGCATGGACGATGACGGCGTGCAGGCACACGCCAGGACGCACCAACCTGCTCAATCCTTCAACGCGTACATCTTGAGGTTTCCGAAGGTGAGTTCGAAGCACGTGAATGCGATCGCAAAAAGGATGGAACGAAAAGACGGACGAGAGAACGAACCCGAAACGAGACCAGGACCATCCACTCCCATCAGGAACGAAGGAGGTTCGTTCATCTGCAACGAAACCTGGTGAAATTGATCACGAAAAAGGAAAGGAACATCTGGTTCGTGACTGACGTCCTGTAATCTTTCCTTGGGCATGACATGCGTCCGTGATAGATCTGCAAGGGATACAAAACAGCTGAAGAAGCGTTTGCCAAGTTTGACAAAGACGGGAATGGTACCATCTCCCGAGCAGAGTTTGAGGTACGAAAAAGGAGCGCAACTCACCAATCAAAAGCCAATCCAACAGTACTGCGTGCGGAGTGTGAAGCCAAAAGCAAGAACAACTGAGCAGACAGGCTGACTAAGCAACACTACGCTTGGGCGTCTACAATGCACCACAGGAATACTGCTCAGAAATGAAGTACGCCATCACCGATGAGGTGAAGAATGAAATATTTGCCGCCTCAGATTTGGATAACAACGCCAGGATCGATTTCAAGGAATTTATCATATTGCTGGCAACCATCACCATGGTATCCGGTGATGCCAGTGAAACAAGCAAGGACTTTCGACAGGCTTTGGAGACGGTGAACGATATGTTTCTGTTCTTCGATATCAACAGAGATGGAAAACTTAACGTCAAAGAAGTCAAGCAGCGCATGAAGATACCACCCTCGCAAGGCACGATGGGTTTGAGCGAAGACTTGTTCGCCCGTAGACTTGAGGAGATGGATTGGGACCACAATGGCGTAATCACGTATCAAGAGTTTCTGCTGGCAACTGAGTTGTGGGTCGGTCTAGAAGAAGTGGCTGATGAGTAGTCTATCTCTGATGTCATGTTTGGCGGTTGGCTGTCCAGGCAACTTGCTAGGATGGGATTGGCACAATTTTAGACCTTAATTGCACGCACATGCATAGGTTGCAGAGCCGGAAGTTGTGTTGATATGTTCCGAGTGTGGGATCCGTCCCTCGTAGGGTCGGTTTCTAGGTGCAGAGACGGTGGATTCCAATTGAACATAGGAGGCAGGAGAAACATCTCCTGCTTCACCTTCTATCCTCACTAGCACCCATGTCAATTTATTTGCAGGTCCCCTGCTGTAAATGTTGGAGTGGTTAGATGCCTTGGACGTAACAACTTTGTTGTTCTCGCATCGCCGTGTGCACGTCTTCATCGTCCTCGTACCTTTCCTGTGCGATTGCCATCCGGCACTTCCTCCTCTCTGCAACGCCTTGTCGCCTCTTTTCTTTGACAAGGCGTTTCTTCCACCACTTGGAATGCACAGCTTGGCTTCTTTCATCTCCCACACATCTCCAGAAGCAAGCACAGATGGGGATGGCAATGCTGCATGCCAATCCCAGCGGAGAAGAAACTCTTTGGACGTGGTGGACGTGTCGTCGAAACGCGGCATGGCGACGTCGAGCGCCGCTTTCATGGCGTCTTCGCGCATCAATCGGATCGACGTGCGTCGCGAAAGAGCGCCTCGACGTCGCAGAGGAGGTGTGGTGCACGCACGTGCGCGTGGGGAAGCGAAGGAAGAGGTGGGACAGCTCCCAGCCCAAGTGGTTTGGTCCAAACCAGCCGTCGGTGCAGCGTGGTTGGTGGCTGCTGCATGCGCATGGGCCACGTGGTCGTGGATCGTGCAACCTGCCAGAGATGCGTGGAGACAAGCAGGTGGATGGAAACCCGTGGCACATGCCGCTCGAACATTCGTGCAAGAAGAAGCCAAGCTGGGAAAAGCACTCGAGTGGCCCACAGCCAAAGAAGCTTCCAGGGACACCTTGTTGGTGCTGGTGTGTGCAGCAGCACTGGTGGTGTTCCTGTGCACTGTGGATAGCTTCTGGGTGAAAACCATCGTAGGATGCCTCCGAAAACGATCTGGAATGCCGAGCTGAAGGTCGTCCTGGCCTTGCAGTCGAAAAACAGAAAAGACATGGAACGATTGTGCCTTCTCCAATTGGCCGTGATGGGTTCCATCTGCTGGTCCAAATCCAGGAACAACATCAATCAACGGATGAATGGTAGGAGATGATAGAAAATTGGAGAAGAAAGAAGACTGAGATGCAGACTGCCGTTGGCTAGCTACCTAGCTCCCACCGAGGACCTCGAGCGTGTGGTGCCATGCTGGCGCAGGTCCGAGTGCAAACTCCACTGCAGTTCAGAGATGGATATGATACGAGATAGAATTTCCAAACTGTGATAATGGCTGTCGAGATAGGTGAGCGACATCTACATCCGCCCACACGAGATGCTGTGAGGATGCGCCCGTACTATTGTGTTTATGCTTGACTCGCGTGCTGCAGAAATCGCTTCTAGCCATGGCCTTTCTTGATGAAGTGCATTGGATGACTGATTGAGAATATGTGGGATAATTCATTATATAAAACTGTACAAAATCGAGTGCTGAGGACGTCGAACATGAAGCATGTAGCCATCCCCTCGAAAAGGCCATACGACGAGATAGATTTGAGTCACCCACGTGGATTTTCGATCCTTGTTTGGCTCTGCGTATGCAAGGCAGCCCATGTTTCACAAACATAGCACATAAAAGAGAGGCTTGCTGTGCCGTTTTGTCCTCTGACTGAGCCTTTTCAGGGTGTGGCTCATACATTCCTGACGCGGTGCAATTGCATTGCTGTTCATCCTGTAAATACACAGGAAGACATACCTTACCCTCAGGAATGTCATTGCTACCGCTGATGCCCTTCATTCTCTCTGCTGCTGCTAGCAAAACGAAATGAACCATCCACGACAGCCATCTTCAGACATCTGCCATGAGGAGGCACCTGACCGCGTTCATCCTCCAAGTGATTCTGTGGCTCCGGACCTCTTGTACGTTATACTTTTGGCATCTCGTGCACTTTTCCATCGTCTTTCACTGCATGTTTGGCTCTGTTTTCCACCACATCCTCCATTCCAACACCTCCATGGAACTTGACTCCAACAAGGACGGCCTCATCTACTTCTCCCCTCGAGAGAAAAAACTCCTGTTATGTGGACAAGATCTGTTTTCTTCTCTCATCTGCAGACATTCGTGTCCACTTCACACGTGTTCGGACATGGCTGCGCGAAGCAGCGCACGAATGCGCGCGTATCTGGATGGGAGGAGGAGTTTTACGTGCACGAAGAAGCTTTCCACGCGTCGTGGTGCGACTTTCCAGACGGAAAAAACGGGTCGTCGACGGACCAAGGCGAACCAGAAGGATGGAGAAGCAATGGCAGAATGGAGTGGAAAGCAAGGAAGGTTCCAATACGTGAACCAATCCAATCATGCAGCGAAGGATGCATTGGAAGGATTGGTGAGGTGCAGGAACGATCTGAAGCTGGTGAAAGACGTCCACGGAGGATATGTGGTGGTGCAGAAAGACATGGACCCACATCAAGTGGCCGTGCTCTCGGGTGGGGGAAGTGGACACGAACCGTTTGCAGGTGGACTGGTCGGACAAGGCATGCTCAGTGCAGCAGTTGCAGGTGACGTGTTTGCTTCTCCAAGCGCAAGGGCAGTGATGACCACCCTGCAATACTGCGACCACGTGCAGTCGAGGTTTGGAACGGATGGAGCACCGAGACGTCCAGGGGCAGTCATGATCGTGCTGAATTACATGGGAGATAGGCTCCACTTTGGAATGTCCATCGCAAAAGCGCAGGCCCAAGGCATGCAAGTTAGACAAGTGGTCGTTTCAGAGGACTGCGCTCTCTCCCTCGAAACGCGTAACCATCCGCCTGGACCCAGGGGACTGGCGGTCGCAGCTGTGGTCGCCAAAGTGGCAGGAGCTAGTGCCGCGAGAGGAGACAGCGTTGACAAGGTTGCTGACTATGCCCAATGGACAGTGGACAATGCAGCCACAGTGGGTATGAGCGCATCCTCCTGCGCCCTCCCTGGACAAAGGCAGAGTTTGAGGGAAGTGGAAGCTGGAGCAATAGAGTTCGGCCTTGGCATTCATGGGGAACCAGGTGCACATGTTGCTCGAGATTTGAAGGGGGCCAGAGGAGCAGTTCAGGAAGCCCTTGCAGTTCTTCTAGGAGCAGGAGGACTACGAACAAAACCAGGGGAGAATGTTGTGATCCTTGTTAATGGACTTGGAGGATTGAGCCACCTGGAGCTGCAACTGGTGGCTGGAGAAGTTCTGCAACAACTTGAAAATACTACAGCAGCTGTTCCTCTTCGTTGCTTTGTGGGGGACTTGGTCACGTCTCTTGACACTGCCGGCTTGTCCATTACTATTCTGCGCGCGGAGGAAGAGATCCTGAAGCTTTTGGATGCCCCAGCTACTCCTGCATGTTGGCCATTTGATGCACATACCACTACCATTGTATCACCAGATGCAACCAAAACAGTGGAATCTGGAAATGAGGAGGCAATATGGGTGCATTTTTCTCCGCCAGTGCAGGAAATCGAAAAGCTGGAATATGAAGGAGCAACCACTCAAGATACCCATGCGTGTCAAGCCATACGTGCGTCCCTTGTGGGGGCTGCTCAGGCGCTTGTTACTGAAGAGTCAAGACTAAATGCCTTGGATGCCGCAGCAGGGGACGGGGACTGTGGTACAACCATGGCAGATGTGTCACGTGCAGTTCTTGCGAGCCTGGGTGCCAACCCAGCAAATGCATCCCAGACCAGTCCAATCAACAAACTAGGCATCGATCTAAATGTGCCTCAAACACCATCGTCACTATTAGAGCTATTAGCTGAGCTAGTTCAGGAAGCCATCGGAGGCACATCAGGTGCCTTGTACTACATTGGTTTGCTTGGTGCATTGCCGGCACTGCATCCTGGTCAGAATGCAGAATCATCTAGAAATACGGATAGAACCCCAGATTCTTCCTGCCTTGCGGATGCTTTGGATCTTGCAGTGCAAGCTATCATGCAATATGGCAGTGCCAGTCCTGGCGATCGTACCATGCTTGATGCTCTTGTGGGAGCTCGCGATGCTGCCCAGTGGTCCAGTTCTTCGGGTGCAGACATGCTGTCTACGCTAGAGGCAGCTGCTGTTGCAGCTCAAGAAAAGGCAGATGAGACAGCGGGAATGGTTCCTCGAGTAGGCCGTGCCAGTTATGCAGGTTCAAGGGCACTAGGCAACCCTGATGCAGGTGCTTCTGCAGTTGCAGTGTGGCTGAGAGGGGCCACAGATGCCTTGAAAGAAAAGTCAAGATGATGTGTTACCGTGGCAACTTTTGAACAATGCATCCTAATTTCCTGTAGGTCTGGGGGGCTGAAGGCGATCGTGCAGCCCCTCCCCAGATCTTTCTGGTATGAATATGTGCAGCTGCATGGAAACCTTTGACACCGTTTTGGCTTGATTGGTCTACATGCGTAGGGTGTCAGGTTGAAGAGCATAAGGATCACGATATGGTTTCGAGTGCAATTTCATCTGCTACCTTTCGCCTTATCAAACAAGTGCATGATGAGATCAAACTACCATTTTAAATTACTTTTTCCATGTCTGGTTGGACTGATACAAAGGTGCTGTTGCATGCATGTCATATGTCCATCTCGGTTTCTGACACGGCCAACGCACTATAATCACGCAGTGCACAATGGTGTTTTAATGTAAGAATCCCATGATTTGCAGTTGCTCTTCATCCTACTTGGCAGCAATGGTTGTGATGCAGACCCTCAATTGTGCAAGACGTAGGGAAGAACGATGTATTATTTGCTCACCATCCAAATGATGCACATCGCATGCCACTACCAAGAGTCCTGAACAGCCAATGGAAAGTTCCGCTTGAAGTGGGCTGCTACCATACGGGAAGTATGTAGATGTCAAGAGTAAGAAGTATCGATCTTACCGCACATACAGCCTTGGAAGTTGTTATTGCAAAGGCTAGCCCACCAGAATGTTTGTACAACAGGTATCCAGAAAGGAGCGACTCTATCTTTGCACGTGGTTGTCGAGGAGACTCTTGCTCGCAATGAAGGTGATTCTCGCCCATATTCCATGTTTTTTTCAGCCTAGTTATGATGACTAGGGGTTTTGCATGAGTGTGTTTGGTCCCCCATTGGAAAGGTGATACGCCCAATAACAATTGCGTCGTTGAGAAGATAGTGTATCACACACTTCGATGTTGGAACCTCGAGGCAAGTAGCTTCAATTTTGTCAAGAGTGTATTCAACGTTATGGAGTGCAATGCCTTGTGAACTGAATTGCCTTCAAGAGGAATATATATTCATGTTTGCTTCGATTCACTTGTCAACATTGCTCCGATGAAATCGGTGTGATTTTGGAAACTACTATCGAGCTTACTATGTACAATCGAAACTTTCTAGACGGGAATTCATGACCCTTCTAGCCCACTACTTGAGCTTATTGGCGTATTTCATGGTTAGTATTTGGACTTTGTGGTCGAAAATTTTCGTTGCCAATTCACTACTGATTTCTATCTTCTTGGTACGACTCTTAGAATTGCTCTCTTTCCGACCCTTGAATCCGGAATTGCTTGGTCGCATTTTTCAAAAGTGTAGGAACAATTCTTGCCCTTGAGCCTCTTTCATCCCTCAACTTGCCAAATCCTCGAGAATGCCGAATCAAAGAAATCGTTGAACTACAAGAAGGCGAGGATAGATTCTTACTTGAAAAGTGCGAGTTGGATTAGGCTTGCTAATGGCGATTGGCTTGGGTTTTGGATGGATTCAATGCAAATGAAAAAGTCATCAAGGCGACATTTTTAAATTTCGATTGCAAAGGTAAGTCGACTTTGATTGTAAGAAGATTTCTTGCAAGGAGTAGAATATACGGTGCTTATGAGTAAATGGCGAATGAGATTAAAAGCCAGAGTACGTGCACTATATGCACTACGGGACCTCACGTTCTACCAAACTCTTGAAAGTGTCAAAACTTGCTTGTCGCAATCAATTGTCATGCTGATACGTAAGCAGTTTGGTAGCCCTCTCATACAAATCAAATGTGCGCAATCTCTCAATCTTCTACACATTCTATATTGTGCACACCTGGCTTTTGAATGTGGGTAGTTTGATCCGTTGATAGATCTTAACAAAGTTTTTAACCTTCCCCGTCGCTTTGTAAGAGGTTTTCATACTACGAGATTGATTTTGGTGAGTTCGGCATTGTTTGTGAAAATACAAAATGCACTGCAAGGTCAAAAAAAGACGAGTACATTGGTCACGACACAACGAGATCGACGGGTGACATGGAAGGACCACGGTCCTCGCGCTCCGTCGTTGGAGTTGAGTGTGGCAACACATGTGAGCTAGACCAAAGGAAGCGTGTGTCATCAAGAACATCACTACAAAACTCTCAATGCTGACACCCCACAACACGCCTTCTTTACTCGGTGAATCGAATTCCTTTTGCAACTCTCATCTTTCACGAGGTTGTCAAGTCTTGCATCACAAACCTACGCCATCCGTGTCATGGTTTAGCATCATTGTAGTACACATTCGAAACGTGCGTAATTGCCACTCGTTCCACTCTATCGTTGTACTACTTGTGCTAGTGGGAAAGTGGGTCGATTCAAATGCATGCGCTTGTGGTTTGGGAGGACATTTGACGCCCAATCCTAACATTCCATGAATGTTGTTGTTTGCATCCCGTCTCATCCTTGTGATGGACGTACTTCACCTTGACAGTCTTTTTGCTTTGCTTGTGATGCGGCAACAATTTGCATCTTATCATAGGGACTCACCGGTGTCTCCTACCCACTCGATGAGGCATGCAATCTTCGCAACTTCTAGTCCCGTCACAAGTCGAATTGCGTGTCCTTTCGATTATCTAATCGCGACGTGTTTTGTTAAATGGCACAACTTGCCGTCTTCCAAGGATCCGTCGGCAAATTCACACAACGAGAACCACATGCACGATCAAGAGACCACAATGTTGAAGAGGGTTGACACGTTTGACAGAACCGCACTCCAAATCGGACCCACACCGCAAGCTAGGAGACATTCGAACAAACAATGGTAGCTACGGCCGTGCTTTAGTGGAAAACGCCCAACTCCGAGCATATCATGGCCCCATATTGGGCGCGATCCATTGGTGTTTCCAATCGGTGTATAAATTTCAGATCGTCGAAGTGAAATTTGACACCCGTGCACAATCCACCCCAACAGACGATGTTCTTGTTTGGACGGATCCTTTACGCGATGGAACTGTCCAAAACAAGCAAATGCACGCTCGTACCGTTTGCATGGGATTCCTCATTGGCAAGGGAGCTTTTGCAGCATCCCCGATCCAAGCGACACCATGGTGTCTTTGACAATGGAGCGGATCCGTCAGAATTGTTTGTTTTCGATGGCACGGGGATTCACTTGGATGGTTTGGTCGCTCTGCATTACGATGGGTCGGACCGTTGGATCCCATGGACGAGCGATTGTGTGGCTGGCGTGCTTGTTGGTAGGACGGGGAGCGCACCACGACGCACGCACTCCTTCACGAAGCGCACGTCTCGTCGCCTTCGTCGTGCGTCCAAGCGAGGCACCCATTCGTCCACTTTGGCGACGTCCTTCCTTCGGAGAAGAAACTCCCTTGCTGGCATGAGGACCCCTCGTGGATGGTTTCAGGTTCGTTTCGTTCGAAACCAGACGTGGAATTTTTCGTTTCACGACCGACGAAGATGGACGCGAAAGACGGCCATGGCGACGTCGACGAGGACGACACGAGGCCGTCGAACGAAGGTGAAGGAAGCGTGGAAGGAAGGAACGGACGTGTCGACCGAGACAGGCGAGGAGGAGAGGCAAGGGATGCGGAGCACAGCGAAGGAACCCAAGGACGAAACGTTGGCGATGCGAGCAGTGGAGAAGATCAAGGAAGATATTCCATGCGGAACCAGCGCGAGGGATCGGATATACTGCGCAGCAACCGTTGGTCGTCTCGAAGGAACTTCGACGAAGACAACGACATGGACGATGAAGCGGATTCTGAAGCAGATGGAAAATCCGAAAGTGGGAGAGACGACGGATTCGAATCCAGAACCAGATGGCAAAAGTTCATCCATTGGTTGCATTCACCTCTCCAACAAACAAAAACGGCTGCCAAGCGAATGCAACAGTCCGAGTTCGCGCTGGTTGCCATCCTCTTGCAACAAAGGATGATCGTGGTCACCGACAAACAGGTCTTTGCATCCTATCCTTCCGTAAGACACTGGGTCAATTACAACACTGCTGGTGCACCAAGTGGGTTTTTAGCCGGAGAGAGCGAAAGAGGAAGCAGCGATATTCCGAGAGGCAGTGGAATCTCCATGGTGGAAGTGGACGAACCAGACATGGATCCTGGCTACCATACTAGGACGGAATCCTTCATGGCCCAAAAGGTACATCGATGCTGCAGAACGATACCAAAACTACCACTCGTGACGGCAACTCTCAACCCCATGTCTCTCTTGAGCTTTGTATGGGCCTTTGTGATGCTTTTCACCATACTGGTTTATGTTGCTTTCATGTTGCCAATCACACTTGCTTTCTCCGATGACCTGACGCTGACCAGCTGGTTGGAGTGGCTGGACACCTCCTTTGGTTTGCTATTTGTTGTGGACCTCTACCTTAAATTTAGGACTGGTTTTATCGTGCGGTACAGGAATAGGGTCAAGTTGGTCATGGACTCGAGGGTTGTGGCCAAGTACTACTTTTTTTCTTTTGTTTTTTGGGTGGATTTCCTCTCAGTCCTCCCGTTTTTTCTCACCATTGTGGCCACGGCTACAGATGGTGCAGCAGTCAAAAACAATGCATTTCAGGCCTTCAAGCTTTTCAGGCTGCTGCGGATGTTTCAGTTCCTTTCGATCGTCTCCTCGGGGAGCATCGGGCTGGCAGAAGAACGGGCATCCAACTTTTTTGGCCCCACGTTTCTGTACTTTCTTCATGTGCTGTACACCTTCGCAATGGTAGCAAACTTTTTTGCCTGCCTTTTTTTGTATACAGCCTTTGATCTTGAAGATTTGGATGACAGCTGGCTGACCGATGTAAACGGCAAAGATCTTACCAACTCTGTGCCCCCACGGCAGTACTTGGCGGCTCTGTACTTTGCAGTGACCACTATCACCACTGTTGGGTAAGTTACGGACGAACGCGAAATGGGAATCAAAGGGTGTACCGGGTATTCTTAATGATGCAGACTGCATTGGAAAGCCTGAAAGCGAAAGTGAATCAAAGCAAACTGACCAAACGTGGATATGCTGACCAATAAAAAAATGTACTCTTGCACTGTACAGGTATGGGGATATCTCTGCTCAGACTCCAGTCGAAGAAGGAATATGCATCTTTGTGCAAGCTTGTGGTGCAGTCATGTTTGGCTATGTCACTGCTTCTTTGGGCGTAATACTGAGCACGCAGTCAGATGCAGCGCACAAGGTGCAGCAGTACAGGGACAAAGTGAATTTTGTTACCAAGTGGCTTGAGGCATCAAAGCTGCCACGCAGACTCAAAAGAAAAATCAAGGCTTCCTTCCAACACCACTTCATTTTCCAAGAAGACCAGGACCTTGTTGGTATGACTGTAGAAGTGTTTAAAGAGTTACATTCTGGACTCAAAGCTGAGGTTGCAGAGACCTTGTTGCACCCAATCCTTGTGGACCTTTACCCAAAGTTGTCAGAAGATATTGCACTTTGGAAGCTAGCTGGGAGCTGCAAGCCCTTGCCTGCCCCAAGAGGTGCCGAGTTGTGCAAGTTTGGCTACCCTGTTGACAGTATCTACTTTATCCGTAGAGGGACAGTGGAATTGCTTGATGAGATGGATGAATGCATCGGCCAACTTGGGGCTCCGCGAGCTTTTGGTTTGTTGAGTTCATTCTACAAGGGCCAAACAGACCAAGTTACGAAAAAAGAGCAGGACATCTATTTGGTCACAGTTAGAGTAGTAGTAACAAGCGATGTATGGTGTATAGAGAAGAAGGTGATGAACCATATCTGGCAATTGTACCCACAACTCCAAGAGGAGATGATGCTTACGCTTCGCAGCGAAATTCGCGGAAACCCTGACCTATGGCGTCTTTCACAAGACCATCCGATTCTTACAAGAATATTTGATTGTGAGGATGAAGAAGACACTTGACGCAAATTTCCTCAATACCATGGTCCTTTTAGTTGGTATGACTATTTTTTGATTGAGAACCGTGGGAGTTGAACAAAACTTTGCATGGAGACTGCAGAAGCTCCAAATGGGCTGGGAGTCTGATAAATATCAAATTACCAGGTAGCGTTGCTCTTTCGTCTCTGGAATTCGACAGTTCTGCCTGGAGTTGCACGGAGTAGCTCTTGCCAAGGCACATTTTGTAGTTTTGGCAGAATTTGTACTCTCCCACTCTGCAATCACTCTTGACACTGGTGAGTTGTACACTTTTTATACATACTAAAACAGAAGCGATTGATCTTAGAGAAGTTCCTTCTTGACGGCACATTCCTGCTCATATGTACCATTGTTGTTGGTCTAGCTGCAGAATTTTCTGAAGAAGATGAGATTCTGGTGCGTATCAAGAACATATCTTGTAGAGGGTGTCCCATCATCCAGGCAAGCTCAATAAATTCAGAATCTATTCTTTTGGAGAGTTCTTTGATTTGCGTCGCATTTGCCGTCTCATATCTTCTTACATTGGATAACCAAACATGTATCCATTTCACTGCAATGCATGGAGATGTCAGTGTGGAGCATGTCACCAAGATGGGAAAGCATATCTTCTTTTGAACTTTGTCTACATTGTCCACCATACTGCCAGGGCCCAAGCGGCAAAACTACTGTTCCTAATCACTGCAAATGCTAGAGGTATTCGGATTTCCCAATATATTTTTTTCGCTTCGGTTTTTGACTCGCTTACCGAAAAAAATATTCTCCTCCTCGAACACGTCTTCGGATTTTTTTCCTAAAAATAGTGCGTTGGTAGGGGACCCCTTCCTCTGCGACGACTGTA
>JBBULP010000654.1:0-18408 GCA_038048775.1 Picocystis salinarum | reverse complement strand
GGGGTGCAGGATCCCTCTGTGGGAGTTTATTCTCTACTGCAGACGACGATCTCGTCCCCAAGAATCAAGCCATGTACGCACGCGTCCTATCATGCGCGTGACTTAACTTTGAAGTAAAACCACCCACAATATGTACGGAGCGGTTTATCTATTTGTAGCCAGGCTACAAATTAGCCAGTTTTTTCCTCTGCGGGATCACCCATCGTTCGTTCCAATCGAACTAAATCCCAAGGTGTAGGGATTCATTTTTGTACAAAAGGTGTAGAGGAACGAGGATTCCTCGTCGTGTCAACTAAATATTCGCTTCAACGATTCACCGATTCATCGATCGTCCGTCTCGAAAGCGACAACTACCACATAGCATTTCCCGCTCCATCGTATGGCGAAGAGGGCTTGCCTTCGGTCTCTCCGATGAACGAGAAAACGACCAAGGCAAAACGACCAAAGAACTGATACATTAATCGATCGACTCAGCCATATCCGACGACCTTCCCGCCACAAGCCACCGCGAGAGAACGCGAAAAGGACCAAGCGAAAAAACGCACGTCGACCAACAGGTCAACGCGACCTGTGCACAACGGACGACGGACGCTTGCGGGACAGCCATTTGGGCTGCATTCCAAGCTTGCAGGACAGTAGGAGACAGCATCGGACAGCCAAGTGGGCTGCTCTTCAAGCTTGCAGGACAGTAGGAGACGGCATTGGACAGCCAAGTGAGCTGCATTCCAAGCTTGTAGGACAGCAGGAGACGGCATTGGACAGCCATGTGGGCTGCACTTTATGCTTGCGGGACAGCAAATGGGCTACGTTGGGGTTTGGTTTGGACGATGGGTTAAGGATTGGGTTGGTTGTTGTAGTGAGGACTCTGTGCATAGTTATTGAGATTTTTTATGTGGGCGTTTGGTAGTGTTGAATCACTTTCAAGTTTCTGTACATGCCCTCCGCCTTTTTTGCTGTGGTCTACCCTTGCCACGTACTGATGGGGGGTTCGACACTTCGCATGTTCCGTGTGTATGAACGGTAACGAGCGGAGGTGAGCCGAGTGATGCATGTTTTCGTACTATGGTGGAGGCGAGCCTGTCAAGTTCCCTTAGTACGATGTCGGTAGTGCTTGCATCATTCACACATGATGCCAACTCACATACATATTTGGCTTTTTGTTGGATTGCTACATAAACTTCTTCTTTTGTTTGCAATTGTTTCTCTCTAGTGGTACAAAATTCAACATTTGGAGAATTGCTTGTTGAGTAAAAGTCTTTGTATGCACTCATTGTTCGCTATGTGCATTCAAGCTTCCAATTGTCATTGAATTCATTACCTTTGAATGAAAAGATCTGCTTGTGGATATAGAGAGCCAACATATGCCGACATGGCAAGCCCATGTTTAAGTTGTATTGGCATGAACATTTTCCAAGGGTAGTCGACCGGTTGTCCAATCTTGGTGATATCCCTAGCTCCAAATCCAAAGGGTTGATATTCTCAATGGTGTGGTTACTATCTTCAATGCGAACATTGTTTGGCTCATTCTGATTTGAATTTGAACCAATTCTCTGAACACGATACTGATCACTTGGCATCCCACCTTCACTACTAACAAGGTAATATTGTGCTTGGTTGAGCTGTCCACTTAGATGACGCCATGCAAATGGTGTAATGAACTTTGCCGCGCTATCAAGGAGAGGTGAATGCAAAATCTGGCTGGCTTGGAACAATCTACCATGTAAGACCCGCATGTAATTTTCACTCATTTTTTACACTGCATAATCGGACAACTTGTTCAACAACTGAGTTAACGAACTTCGAGATGAAAGAAATCCCTTGATGGCAGCGTGTATAGATTCCGACCGTTGTGTTGAATGAGCTCCTTGCGTAAAATGTTGCCAAGTCCACCTACTAGCCCATTGTCTCCTTTTTGCATACATCATATCCAAATACCTTGTTGCTTCTTGCGTCGTCGTTTACTTCTTAGAAGGTACAATTGGAGAGCTAATTGATTCAGAGTTTGCTTGGTGTGTCCCTTTTTCAGATGGGGTGTGTGCTTGCGATAATCTCAAGCCATTGTGATCTCCGACACTTTTCCCGCCCTTGTTAGCCCTCTCCTCTAAAACCTTCATAACAAGCCCCTTGAGTTTTTCGAAATCCCTGTCAAATGACTCAATTGAACGGCTGTCCGATTCCATTGCTATCTACCAAAACGACCCGCGAAACAACGACCATGAATTCCCAAGAATCGGCTTTAAGTTCTTCACCACGTTTTGAGCAAAATGCCATAGGCATAGCAAATGAGTTACGTTCGGCCAGGTACTTTTCAATGCATATGCCATCGCTTGATCGCCATCTGTCAACACCACAAGGGGTGCATGACCGTTTGAAGCATCTTGAAGGGACTTGAAAACCCACTCAAAATCTTCAATGGTCTCTTGCACGAGCAAGGAGCACGCAACAATTACTGTCGTCCCGTTTGCATTGGTTGTACAAAGGCACCCTAGCTTCATCCCATGTCTACTTGTGGCATGACTAGTATCATATAGAAGAACCCGTGAGGTTGAAGCTTTGACCCATGCCTCTTTACCTTCCACCAAGGTGAAGAATAACCTTGACAATCTCCCTTCATTATCGCAATGAATGTTCCAAGACTTGCTATCATGGCCGTTGCGAAGGAGATTGAGAAAGTCACTACAATCTCTCTCTTTCTTGCCTAAGGAAGGTGCTAGCTTGTTACATACATCCTTGTATGTCCACATTGGTGTCTCTCCTTCATCTTTCATCATCTTTTGTAAGCTAACATGTATATCCCTCATCCGCATACCTGATCGTAACAACGATTGCCCATAATGCAACACTTCCTTGGGAATGGACCGTTCAGCTGGTATTACCCGCAATTCACCTGCATGATCCTCCTTAAGTAGTTCATGGTTATGAACTTGGGAAATAAACCGCTTCAAGTACCATTTCCCATCGCGCTCCTCAACGATCAACCCTTACTTGCAACCATTACATTGAGTTGTTGTTCTCCGTATATGAGCCTAAGAGGGCCGGTTGCCACTTCTACGACATAAGATTTTCTTCCGTTCTCCAGGTTTTTTGGTAGCCAGTATCGACCCACCAAACCGTACCCATGATTTTCCATCTTCACATAAACTCAGAAATGTCTTCACTTCACACAAAGCCCCCTCGGCAGTAGACCAAGGACCCTGTGGGAAGCCAAGAGGCCCAATATGAAGTAAACCTTGCTCCATGTGCAAGAAGAGAACCCGTAGAGCTGTCTCCTGTTGTCCAGCAAGCCTCCGTCGTCCGGTATGCACAGGTTGCGGTGACCTGTTGATGGACGTGCGTTCTTTCGTTTGGTCCATTTCGCGTTCCCCGCGGTGGCTTGTGGCGGGAAGGTCGTCGGAAATAGCTGAGTCGATCGATCAATGTATCATTTCTTTGGTCGTTCCCTCGTTCATAGGAGTGTTAGGAACCATTCTCCTAACATTGTTCTTGAGCCATTGAACCCCTACAATGGATGGTTAGTCCTCGAAGCGGAGTGGTACTTAACCTCTACCCCACACACCTTGTTATTAGGTTGATCTTGACCTCGAAGGAAGAGCCGCCTCCTCAACCACTGGAGCAACTCCCTCTGCACCGGCGGAGTTCAAGAGCAAGGAGCTTCGCTCCTAACAAGGAGAGACCGAAGGAAGGCCCCCTTCGCCATACGATGGAGCGGGAAATGCTATGTGGTAGTTGTCGCTCTCAAGACAGATGATCGATGAATCGTTCAAGCGACTATTTAATTGACGCGAGGAATCCTTGTTCCTCTACACGTTTTGTTCAAAAACGAATCCCTACACCTTGGGATGTTGTTCGAATGGAACGAGCGAGGGGTGATCCCGCAGAGGAAAAGACTGGCTAGTTTGTAGCCTGGCTACAAATAGATAAACCGTTGTCCTTCCTAAAAAGGGGGTCCGAAATCCCTTGGACAAATTGTGCGAGGCAGTACCAGTCGATGGATGGGACGATGGCGTGAGTTCCCAAAGGGCTGCTTGACGTGGATACCGGAGATTGTTGTGCATGCATCCACCCACTTCGTCATATGGTGGGTGGTTTTACGTCAAAGTTCAATCTCGTGTATGAAGAGGCCCGTGGGTCCACGGCTTGGATCTTGGAGACGAGGTCGTCGAATGTAGTAGAGAATAAACTCCCACTGAAGCATCTTCCACCCCCTTTCTCAGTACCTTGTTCAAATTAACCAGGATCCATGCTATTCGAACGTTAATTTGTAAAAACTGTTTATCCTCAATTCAGTGAGGATTTCCTTGGTCTGTTCGGTCGGTCTGAACCGACAGAGTTTGGCCGATGGGTCCAATGGACGAGCGTCTTGATGGCGGGAGTGCTTGGTGGCGGCTTTTGAGAGTGTAATCAATCTATTAACTCATGCATGTCAAGTATCCTAGGTCGCATTCGTGCGACTCATCGAGAGCGCGGCACCAGATGGTCCGCTCGAGACCGTCGTCCCTTCCTGTCTGGACAGTAGAGTTTCTTCTCCATAAAGAGAAGAAACTCCCACAGAAGGATTCCTAGACCCAGGTCTCTCAATAATTTGACTGAGTTTAACTCTTGTATACCACGCACCAATTCTGACATGGTTGTGACCTGTTGCGTAGTACGTCTTTCGTTGGTGCATGCAGCATTAGATGCCCATTTCTGCTTCGACAACGACTTTCGATGTGTTTGCTCGATGTCAAGAGAAATACGACGTGGAGTTGGTGACTTTGTCCGAGTTCTCTAGTACAAGGCATACATTGCGCTTGTAGACGGTCGCAAATGTTTCGATTCCGGCCAATGCATTCCCGTCGATAATCTTGAGTGTGATCAACAGTCGAATGTCGCATTGATGAGTTTGTTCTTGTGCGACGTTTGTTCGTCGCTGGTTAGGTCGTCGACAACCCACATAGGGAGCTGTCGGTTGTCCCCTCCCCATTGGTCGAAGGACTTGGTCTTCGAAGGAGAGATCTAAACCCTACACGAATTAACATTCGTTGCACCACATGCTATCCATTGTAAGAAACTCCTGAGGCAGAACCATGGGGACGCGGGTGAGCTCGACTGGCGTCCTGGATGGAAGACGCGGACAGAAACTCAGCCAAACTCGCGTCATGGGGATCCAAACGGCCGTGGCGGTGCTCATGTGGTGCGTGGAAAGGTCGCCTGTGAAGGCAAAGAGGGTGGCGAACGGATGCGTGGATTTTTGGGCGTGGAAAACTGACGACGTTGCGTTACGTTCGGTGGTAGGTACACGACGAACATTGGAGTGATTCTGCTCAATAAGTATCTCCTGTCTGTGTATGGATTCAGGTTTCCCGTACTCCTGACCCTGTTTCACATGATCTCGTGCACGCTATGTTGTGCATCTGTTGTTGCTATCGGTTTGGTTCCGCTGCAAAAGCTGAAAAGTACGAAGCACGCGATCAAGGTCGCCACTTTGGCATTTGTCTTTTGTTGCTCCATTGTGGCTGGGAACATATCTCTTCGGTTCATTCCCGTGTCCTTCAGTCAAGCGATCGGAGCTACCACGCCAATTTTTACGGCGATATTTGCCGCAATGTTTGGAAGAATTGAGAGTGGAAGGACGTACTGTGCCCTAATTCCCATAGTCATAGGAATCGTGCTTGCCAGCCGAGCAGAGCCTAATTTCCATCTTGTTGGGTTTTCAGCAGCAGTGTTAGCAACGGCTGGACGAGCCTTGAAAAGTGTGCTCCAGTCCTTGTTGTTGGCATCAGGTGATGAGCAATTGGACTCAATGAACCTTCTTATGTACATGGCACCGATGGCAGCTCTGATGTTATTCCCTGCAACGATTGTGATGGAAACGGAGGCCTTCTCACAAGTGATGGAATTGGCTAGCAGTAGCACCTACTTCATTGTTTTGTTGTTACTGAATGCCATGTTCGCATTTCTAGTGAACCTGTACAACTTCTTGGTCACAAAGTATACTAGCGCACTCACTTTGCAGGTACTTGGCAACGCGAAAGGGGTTCTGGCCACGTTCATATCAGTGCTCATATTTAAGAACAAGGTCACACTGGTAGGCCTGCTTGGTTATGGAATAGCGATTGCTGGGGTTGTCCTATATTCAAATGAAAAGAAGCGCACGGGGAAGGAGAGGATGCACACATTGGAAAAAGTGAGAGTGGGGCACTCATGATGCACAAGTAGGAAACTAATAAATGAAGATGTAAAATGTCAACCTAAACCTGTATAAGTTCCACAGGCCCACTTCTGCGTCCACAAGAACCGGCCCGATGGGAAGTTTCACTATACTCCTACTCAGGGTACTTCCAGGTTGTCCTTTTTCATTTAGGCTTTCAGCAGCACGTCCAGGAGCCATCTAGGTATCTTCCGAGGGTGCATTTTCCACACCTTTATTTTGCTTCAGTCTTCGTTTATTCCAAATATCCTTACCTTGTACATGTTAGGCAGCTTGCCAATTAGCAGAACCACTGTCAAGACGAAATTGATAGACATCATGGGTTGCCTGTACTCTGTCACATGGCTTGCTAGGAGAAAGAGTACGACGGGCATGGCCATGAAGAACTTCTTGTTCTTGGTGAGTTGTACACCTGCGTCCATCTGTTCCCAGAAGGTAAGTTTCTTGTAATCGTCTTGGTCGAACTGGAAAGGGGCTCCTTTCTTCCAGTGCAACAGGTAGAAGGTAACCTTTTTCGCGAGATGTCGGATTCTGGGTCAGTCGCACGGTTCCCTGGTCCGTTCTTTCGGTAGGATTTTCTATCCAGGTTTCGCGCACGTACTATGGAGTGCACGACGAGTGTGGTGGACCACGCATTCCCAGCGTCCGTCCATGAACAGCACACCAGCCAGCAGAAGAACACGGCACACGCATAGGCCGTCCAGGTGCCTGTTCGCACGTCCCGTTTCCCACCGTCAGTCCATCGCGCACGTCTACCTCTCTTTTTTCTTCCGGCCATCGTGGATCTTTCTTCTTCCCACCTACCTGGAGAGCTCAACCAGTCCGTGTTGCGGTTCACCTCCACCGTGGAAGGCGATTTGTGGAGCACCATCGCCGCACACACGCCGACGAGGCGACGTGCTCGACACCGTCCAAGCCGTTCCTCTCCCCTCCAACTTAACTCGCGGCTTAACAGACGAAGGAAGGGTGCACAAGGGAGGGGGGTCGATCGTACCGTCCGACTTGGACGGGAAACACAGGCAAAAGGACTCCCCTCCCGCAAGCGAGGGGTTGGTCCAAGGGGGACCAGGAAATGAAGGCAACCCTGCCAGTGGATGGCAAGATGCAAGAACGCGAAAAAGGACATGGTACGTGCTTGGAACACACGGAACGAAGACAATGCTTGCTCCTCCATAAAATGAAGCCCATTGCCAAATGCCAGTCCAATGCAAAAGGCATGGATCATGTTCCCGATCGTACACTAGCATCGTGCCATCCAAGGGCAACCTCACAGAAGAAGCAACCGGTACAAGCAGAGCTTGGAAGTTTACTGTGGATTATGTGCTTTCACCACACACCACCCTGACATGGGACAAAAAGTACCCGCAGCCGCCCTCGCACCAGTGCCTCCGCTAAAGCAAGCACAAAATCATGGCAAAACCTTTATTTCCTCCCCTGCAACGTAAGACTGCCAGGAAAACGGTCCGCAGGCAAAGACAGACGAGCCCAGGGTGTGTGCTAGACTGATAGGACCATCCAAGACAAAAAATCGTCAGCAGAGAGTTGAAAAGAATCGTGGCCGGAAGAACCCACCAAAAACCTTACAATATTCGGTGCATGAGAGTGCGTGCTCAAGCCCGCTTCGGACGCCGCGGAGGTCCTCTCGACTTTGAACCAGCCGCAGCAACAGGCCTCTTTTTGCCAAACAAGTGCTTCTGCACATAAAAGTTTCCAAACAGGAGCAGCAGAGTAATCATGTAGTAGAAGAGGACCTGGGCTAGAAAAGTCACATATAGAGGTTTCACATGCAGAATGTAATAGGCCTGGCATAGATTCAAGAAAAATTGGAACATCTGCAGTTGAGTTAGATGCTTCCCCCACCAAAGGTACTTGGATCGAACCTTCGGATTCTTTCCCAGAGCAGCAGCTAAAAAATAGTACAGATACATGAACACATGCACCGTTGAGTTCATCGCAGCTGAGAAGTAGGCATCCCCTCCCGGAGCATGATAGGCAATGATCCACCAGATTATGGAGATCGTGCCATGGTGGTATACGTGCAAGAGCGACACTTGTTTGGTGTTGCCTTTCAGCAGCATCACGATGGTGTCCAAGAACTCGTACAATTTCGAAGCAAAGAACACCCATATGAAGTATGCCATGGTGGTCTGTTTGGGGTCGTAGGCATTTCCCCACACTTCGTATCGATTGCGGTATGCTTCCCAGGAGATGCCCAAGGCCATGTATGTGCTCAAGCCGACCAGGAAGAGGTTATGGAGTAGGACTGGACCACGCAACCAGGACGGCTCCTTTTCCTTTTTTTTCTCGTTTCTCTCCGCTCGCAGCAGGCCCACTAGGACGGACGTGATGTAGGCCAGCAAGACAAGCACGGTCGGCGTTGGACTTTTCACCAGCGGCAGTTCCGCTGTGGTGGGATCGGGTTGTCCCATGTCGCATCCCAGCTTCCGCAGTCCGTCGAACACGTAGGTCGAGACCGCGTCGTCCACTTGCATGTACGTCGTCCTGACGATCTCCATCCCTCGTGCCATCGACATGGCGATTGCTTCGCGTGTCTCTTCCTACCACGCGACGACGCGCAGGCGATCCTGCTGGAAGGGCGGCTTGGCACGTCCACGCCGTCGGCGACGTCGGTGAGACGCACCAGGCCATGCCGATCCTCTGCGGCATCGGCATCCAGCTCCCGTGGCTTCGAACACGGTTCGGTCGATTCCGCTCAGGCGAGCCTTCTGTCGTACGAGGAAGGAGACCGGCCAAGTGGTGAGGATGGACGACCCATGGAAAAGATTGATGAATCGAACGATGGGAGACGAATGGCGTCGTCAAGCAGAGCAGGCTGCGGAACAAGGGGTGGATTCGGCGCTGAAGGTGGCGAAGAAAGGACGAGAAACCGTCCAAGGCGTGCAGAAAGCGATGGAGGTGAGTGCCCAACCGAAAGGAAAAGGTCGTGGAACGCGTTCGAGGCTGACGGCCCAAGGGGATGGTCCGAAGGATGTGTCGCATGCCGTCGCAGATGGAGCAGCGACGTACGAAAGACTGTTTTTTTCAAAAGCCAAAGGTGAGACGAATGGCATTCGTGGACGACGAAAACGATCCGATTGGAACGGTGTGGTGGGAGCTGACCGTCCTCCGAACGCAGAGGGAATCTATTGGAGCATGGAGAACAAAGAAATCTCCGTCGCAGTGGGAGGGACGGCGTTGCTGGTGGGTATACCTGCCACACGAACGATGCTGGTGAATCTTTTGGTGAGAAGGTTCCGAAGCGAAGAATCGCTGTTCCGCTCTGCAGAGAGAAGGGCGGGACGCTTGAATGAATGGCTGGAACTGCAAGAGAAAGAGTATAAGAAGTTGGAAGAAAGAGCTGTCCTGGCAGCAGAAGAGATGCAGAGAGGGATGGGCAAACTCACCGCAGCAGGATCTCAGCTGAAAAATCTTGGGTCTGAAGCGAGAAAAATGGAGAGCAGATATGTTGACCTGCTGCAGGAGCTTCGGAGAATACCTGGGAGCCATTCTGTCGCCTTGCGCGGACAAGTGGCAGAAAGTGCGAGCTCGGTGAAGAAACAGAGACAAGCCATTGAACGACACGTGAATCAAATCGTAAGGCAGGGAATCGACATTTAGGGACATGCTTGCCCTGTTGCAGCGGCTGTTCCGCAAACTTTGTAGGGGTCATGCAAACATTATGCTGTGAACGACCTTACGAGGATTTTTCTTGGTACTTTGAAGGAGTAACCGTAGGCATTCTTTGAATTGCAGGACCTGCCTACTCCATTTCTGAGCTCCCTGTGCGTTCAGTAAGGTTCTCCCCCTCTTCATCCGTAGTGTTGGAGCAATCGTCGTTTGAGCTTTGATAAGGCTTTGTACCTGTGCGAAATTGAGTTCTTGGTGGCCTTGTCCATCTCTGCATAAGTCTGGGTAAAACCTTCTGGCTGGAAGATTGGGTCCCATCCAAAGTCTGTGGGCCCCCTCGCAGGCACAACCGTTCCAAGCGTCTCTCCTACAAATAGCTCTGGTTCTGCTTCGGGACCGACGCAAAAGGAGAATATGCAAGTAGCCCTTGCACTGTTGTCGTCGAATCCTTCGAGCATACGGTTCAGGCCGTCGTGGCCCAGCTTTTCCAAGAACCACTTGATGTATGGTCCGGGTAATCCTTTCATTGCGTCGAAGCCCAAGCTTGTGTCCTCCACTACTACCGGACCTCCCACGTGTCGAGCGGCGAATCGGCATTTCTCAACCGCGATGTCCCTCGATTCGCCTTGATATTCTGGGAGATGGAGCGCATACGGCTCCAGTTCGAAGGGGAGAGAGTCTCGATCTGACTTCAGGATCTGGGTCACTTCCTTCACCTTGTTCGCGTTTCCGGTCACGAAGGAGATGCGCGCTGGCCCCAACCTTCCGCTCATGACGAAGCTCCCACGCATCCGAGTTCTCAAGCAAGTCCTCCAGTGCTGTCCTGGTCACTGGGTACAACGTGTCCACTTCTTGGGTCAGCGCCAGAAGAGCTTGGACTGTCCGCCACTGCCTTTCTGAGGTCGAAAGGACAGCGTGCGTTTAGCAACCTTATCAGGGGGAGTGTAGTCCATCTGGACCGAAGAAGATGCGAGGTGAGTGGACGCTCGCAGCGACCCATCTTTGGCCACCTGCTTTCCTTCTCCATCATGCAGAAACGAAGGATTGTCTTTCGTAGTTACGAATGCAAAGTCCTGCAGGCTCGAACTGTTTGTACGTCCACTTGAAACTTGACCCAGTGAGGCGGATGCAAGGGGTTTCATCGAGAGGCCCACACTTCGACGTGGAGCCTTCCTCTTCCTTGGCACATCTTTTGGGGCAAGCACTTGAAATGCATTCTTAATCCTTGGCCCGGCGCTGCGCTTCTTGCCAATCTCTTTTGCTATCTTTGGACCAAACGAAGAATTGCTTGATAGGATTGGGCGAACTTTTGAAGGGCCTCCTGCTGAAGCCGTGCGCAAGAGCTGCCCATCCCTCCAGCTCTGCTGACCCAAGGTAGGAGTTAAGTGTTGAACTCCTGGCATCCAGGCCGGCAGAGCACATGGCGGGGTGCAATCGGAACCCAAATGCCCTGGAATTGGCTTTGAACGTGGCTCTCCAGGGGCTCGTGGCTCTGCAAATATTGGTTGGAGTGGCATCTCGAACAGGGCTGGATCATCGGGATCTGTGGAGGTAGAGGTGGACTGGGAAAGCACCCCATCCCCTTCCAATCGTTGACCGTCCGACAAGAACAAACCAGGCTCAGGGGGTTGAAATGCATCGATGGGTCCTGATCCCATGCATGGTGCTTGAAGGCGCTTCCTCTGAATGTATACACTTGGGCAAGTGTGCTGTGCAGCAAGTGCACCCATTCTTTGAGCGCCCTTGGAGGTGCCAGCCTCTGAGAATTCCGTATCGCCGTCCATTATTTTCCGGCCAACCTCTACATTTGCCTTGCATCGGGTAGTGTATGTGCACTTGGTTTCGACACGTATTGACTGTTTCTCATTTTGCTTTATCCCAATATGGCTCTGAAGCTGTTGGAGCATTGTTTTGAGCGATCTCTTTGGTATTCCAGACGATGTGCAAAAGGTCGCAAGATGGTGCCACTCATATTGCAACATCTCTCCCACCGAACCAAATTGCTGTAGGATGGCACCTGCAGCAAGAGGGTTCACCGATGGGCAAGAATTGAGGAAGCTTTCCGCTGGACTTTCTTTGTCATCTAGAACCAGAGAATTATTGCTTCGAAATTGTGTTGCAGAAAGTGTGTGGGCTAAGGCCCTCTTAACATCACTGTCATTGTGGCAGAGAAAAAGCTGCACACGAACTTGAGTTGATTCAGCAGCAAGATGTATCATGCCAGCAATCAGAGTCCACTTGAGAGAATCCACACCTCGGGTGTCCAGAAAAAACAGGCATGTATCAAAGGAAAAGGAGACAACAAGTAAAACGTCCGTCACCAACTGGAACACCCCCTCGTCTGCATTTCCAGAGGACTTCAATAAGGCTGCCGCTTCTTTGAAGACTATGCATACCTCAGGTGTGACAGCAGCATCGACAACAAGTGTCATTTTCCTTTCTACAACTTTCAAGGGTCCTCGCTCGGCAAGAAGGAGGGTCTGCCAGGCAGTTTTATTTCTCTTCAATCCTACATTTTCGCTCGCATTCACCACCAATGTGGAACTCCAACCGTGAGGCTTTGGAGGCTCCTTTGCACTTGCAGCTTTGGAGGGGCTATCAGGAACTGTTTCATGGTTCAGACCTGTGGTATCTTGGGCATTTACTTTTGTGTGGAATATTATGCGGTCTGTGGCTGCGTGTTCCAGGCCTTTGTGCACTTCAGGTGAGGAGCAGCCTAGTGGACACTCAACATACTGGATGATACAGTCAAATGTTTGGTATGGAAACAAACGATGCAGATGACTGTATGTCGAAATGATGCAATTTGACTCATTCAGGGCCTGCTTGACAGCATTGTTGATTTCCTCTTCCTTTGGCTTTTGGTCTTGCGAGAGCAGAATTTCTGCCTTGTCCAAGATGAAGGGTCTGAACTTTGCTCCAGCAATAGTGTCAACAACTGAAAATGCTGCACGGTTGTCAATGAGCAGCAGTACCTTTGGCTTGGGGCACAATTCAAAGATTCTCTTCAGCTGCATGCTTAGCAGCGCCAGTTTTGAACAGTCCTGCAGCTCACCATGTTCAACACGTTCGAGGGCGTCGCTCAATCTTTCAACGGATTTTCCTTCAAGAAACCTTGACAAAGGAGGAATCATCTTCAGGTTGTACGAAACGTACACTTGTGCCGCCCTTACTCCGTAGTGCAGTAGACACGCAGCAGCTTGGTAGAGGACATAGACCAGAATCAGCCTGTAGAATTCATTTTGTCTTGTTTCGTTGGAGGGTTGAATTTCAACCGTCTGGAGCTTCTTAATTAGACTCTCCAGCCTCTTCAATTCATGTAGGCCGACACTTTGGATATCTGTATTGATCTGCACAGGTTGAAGCAAGGCCTGTGCAAGCCCAGCAGACTCTTCCAGCAATTGCTGGAGAATGGCCCTATGTGCCTCTGGAAGAATGCTGAAAACATCTGTGACAGTGTGCAGTCCATCTTTCTTCGTATTTTGATCCTCTGGTGGGTGGACTTCTTGGCCAGGCTGTTCTCTATTCTTGAGCATTTTGAAGAACTGCAGCTCATCAAGAGCAGCTGGTTGAGCTTTCGTTGATTTTTCAATGTTTGGGGTGGATCCTTCCAAGGTACTTTGCTTGCTCTGGTGGAAATCTTCTTCTACAGCACGTGTTGGGGAGTGTGCTGCAATGCATCTAGGGCCCCTCGCAGGAATCAGCTTCCGAAGCACAGATGTTTGGTCGACAGCCTTCAGCTCTGATCTTGGATATAATTGGGGCGAAAAGAGTTCACGATAGATTGCCATGGTGGCTGCTTCCAATGGAAAGTTGGGGTCGAGGAGAGACCAGTCCAAGTATAAAGCATACGATTGTGTGATATGCTGTCGGAGGTTCGAGTCCTGAACCAAACTTCCTGCTACATTGCTTCTGTATGCCACATCAGGCAATCGGGGAACAGGAAACAGCAGAACACCTTCGTTGGGATCGATCATCATTGTTTCGTCCATTGTTCTGTCTATTTCTAGTAGGTATCTATCTCCAGTGGGGCTGTTTGTTAGTAGGCCATGTTTCAGTGTGCCTTTGTGAAGCTCTTGTCCTAGAGATAGAATACTGTGAGTAGTTCCATGCCCCTCTCCAGATAGCTGGGCTGTTGTGACGAAGATTTTACTCTCCAGCAGGTCAGGCAGTCCCTTCAAGCATGGGAGGTGGCTGCAGCTCTCACATTTCAAGTTTGGGAATCCCTGCTTCAAGTTTAGCCTGCCAATCTGTGCATCAGATACATCGACCCAATGTGGACTTTCAATGAGCTCTAGGTAGTCTACCTGAAAGCACTTGGACAGGTCTGTCTGATAAGCGCTGGGCAGCGCCAATGGTGACGAATCGCTACCTGGAGGAATGCCCCAGTGTGCGACACGATGGCAGCCTTGATTGTGTCTCAACGACGCTGATGTGCACCATGTGACTTCTGGGATCTCCAATTCCGCGACCAAACCACCCTCGATCTTGTTCTTCATGGCCAGGCCGTCACCAAACAGTTGAAAGGTGTGACTTTGATAAAGATGCGGAGAGATGTCTTGCTCCATCGTGGGGAGCAACTCCAATCTTTCTTCCAAAGCGTGGACTTCCCCTCCATCGTTAGCTTGGGCTATTTGGTTCCACATCTGTACTGCCACCTTCTCTAGTTCCTTCCAGTGATGGTGTTCAGTCAGAGCCTTCATCAACTTGGTCTCATGCACGAGCGTTTCCTTCACCAGTAGAATTTTTCTGACCACGAGTCCTGTATTGTTCATTCCCAGCACGTAGGGCGAGCCTTCTACCTTTTCTGGCACATCCAATCCGAAGGACGGCACAAGCATGCGAAGGAACTCTTCCTTTTGCTCCTGGTTCAAGCTTGGTACAGATTCGGCCAGGCTCTTTGTATCGTCCAGGAGTACTCTGGGTTCCAGGTGAAGTTCGTCGAGCATGCATTTTCCTGTCCATCCTTCGCTTTCCGCCTTGAGCCTTCCTCGTCGTCCTTCTTTCCCACGGTATGCCACGGGCAAGAGCATCACTTGCTTGGGTTTCTTCCCCACGCTCATGCTTTCGATTTCTCTCGACGACGCGCTTCAGATCTGTCGAACCTTTCGCTTGCACCGCACGTAGCACGCGAGCCGCGCGCCGTGCTTTGCTTCTGATCGTGCTGGGCTCGTGCTGCGCGTGCTTTGCTCCCCCCCAACCGATCCGAACTTCACAACTCTGTCCGACGGAGAACGTCACAACCCTCTGGTCCCCTACGGTCACAACTGTCTGCGTCGGAGGGTTCACAACCCCTCGGACGGGATGGTGGGTCCGATTGTGCGAGAGGGCGATCCGTCTTTCCTCGGTTTCTCCTCCATTCGATGTGGATTTCTTGGCGCTGAAGCGTCCACCTGAACCCGACGAGTTCGACCATGGGATGGCGTGTGGAAGAGCGTCCATCGATGGCGGAACGCACGCACGGTCACCCTCCGAGGTCGCATACGTGCGACGGAGGGTGGGCGCGCCATCTCTTCCCGACGCAAGCGAGCGTCTCCTATCGGTTCGCAGAGAAGAAACTGCCACCTGCGGGATCCTGGAGCTCAGAGGTGTCTCCATCCCATTCCCATCGAACAGGCCGGGATGCAAAACCCCTCCGAGATCACAACCGATCGAGCGACCTCACGTCACAACGGTGCAGTTCTGGCGCACGCGACGAAGAATTCCAACCTGTCCGACCAGCCTGCGTCGCGCCATGCGCGTGTCGGACGAAGCCATGGGGTTCGTGAGCGGCGTGAGGTGTAGGACGCCCGCTCAAACGCGCAGGGAAAACCTGGACAGGTGGAAAAGCAAGGGCACGATGCGTCCCAAAAGCTTCACGGCAGTCGAAGCGGACGAGACGGGTGGTCCAGAAGCACGTGGATGGCTGGCAAGTTTTGCTTGGCCGATGCACTGGAGATCTGGAGTCTTGTTCTCTGGTGAAAGAGCAATCGCGAATCTGCCGCAAGATGCAGGGATGGACGACGTTGGACGGTGGAAGTGGCCTCTGCCTGCAATGACCGTGCGTGCGGGTGGAGAGCTGGTCGTGGGAGGCAGGTGGGCCTTGAACCCCCTGCTGTCCACCGTACTGCATAAAAGGATCGAAGGGATGCGTGCGAGGATCGATGTTCTTCCAAGGCCGCACGTCACTTTGGGAATTCCATACTACGTGGATGGAAGTACACTACTTGTAGAAGCAACTACCGCAGGTGTAGATCGAAAGGGTCGTGGACCCTCCCTGCGGCTCACCTTGAGAAAGCAAGGAAACCTGAAGCTGCAAGCCCACTTGGGTGCTCAAGGATTGCGCCTCAATATAATGAGATCGACAGAGACGCAAGACTCTATACTTAGCGTCGGGGGTTCCCTTGTTGCTGGTCGGAGAATTGGAGCTCCAGATGTAAATTATCATCCTCCTGTTAGGATTGAAAGCCTTGTTGTTGATGCAGAAGGAAAAGGACTCCTGCAATCGTGGAAAGTTTTCCAGAATTCATCATCAGTCAACAGGCGTGGTGTCCCTAAAGTGGTTGCTTTAGTCCCAGGTCACTATATTGATCCAGGATACGACACGGGTGCACCGGGTGAGAGAGAGCAGGGCAGGCGGGTCGCGGACAAGGCTTCATGGATGCTAAAGCAATGTGGCTGGCAAGTGCTCAGACCGGATCAAGACTTGCATCATTATTCCTGGCTTGAGTACAACCGTTGGGTTAATCATCGCACTCTTGAAGGGATTCCGATTGTAGAGATACATGGCCAAGGACGGAGCAGCCGGATTCAAGGTCAACTGACGGGTGTCATTGGCCAGAGAGATGCCCCTTTGAATAACGAACTAGCATCATCCTTTGGATTTTTCCCCATGAATTGGAGGCATCTGCGGGTGGCCAGAAATGGAGGCACGGTATTAGAAGCGTTCAACACAGACAAGCTCAAGCACATGACTTTCCGTCAACGGGTCCAAGCAGCGCACAATTTAGCTGCCCTTGTTGCAAGTTCTATTGTCCACTCCGAGGAAGCAACCACAGCCTCAAAACAGAATATTGTTAAGGCAGGCTGCAGTTTGACTGGCTGCCCACGTGAATAAGCGGTCGTGGCCAATCGTTGCGATTCAATACCATCCAGTTCAGTGGAACGAGAACATCCAGCAATTCAATCAGCCAGTGCACCTGAACATTCCACGCAGGTGTTGCAATTATTTTTCACAAGCTTTCCATGGGATTTTTCTTTGCGGACCACACTCAGGATACCATTCTTGTTGCGCACTTCAGCATATGACCTTGTTCTTCATTAGTTGCCAGTCCGCACCCCTTCCAGCGTACTAGTCCTCTTCTATCCACCAAGAAGGCATATGCACTGAGCTTGTTGCTCATGCCAAGCTGCTTGCAAAAGGATCGGGAGTCTGCAAAGGACATCAGCACTGTGGAGTCTGGGGCGGTGGGAGCGGTAGATCCCAACATCCGCACCACCATACGTCTGGCCCATTTCAATTTCAGCAAGGGGGATTCCACAAAAGAGAGCTCAACGACTCCTGCACGCTCAGCTGCCAGGTTTTGACGAAACGGAAGGGTCCATGAACGGATCATATTCTCTGTGTTATTGCGAAATGCTATGCAGACCAGGGTTGCTGCTTTCGTAGGGAAAGAATCCAGAAGGTTTACAAGATTCGCATCCACGTCCGAGGCTTCTATAGCAGGGAAAGGCATAGAGGATCCTGGTGCGATCAGTTTCTGCACTGTTGGAAATACCTTTCCCCCGTTCGTCTTGAATTCCTTCAGGTCGTCAAAGTATCCCTTCCGCAGGTCTTCCTCAAGTGCCTGGCGTCTTTCTTGGCGTTTCGCATTTGAGAATACTTCCATCAGATTCAACCTACGCGCGAACGCTCTCGTCCCAAATCCGGACGTCGCGAGCCTGCGTGCGACTGGCGAAGAGAACATTGCCACCATTCCGCAAACAAGTCACCGATCCTTGTGCCGTTCACCGTAACTAGGAATTGAGATGTCCAGCAGTGAAGGAGGCCCGAACTCTCTATCTATCGATCGGCGATTGGCGCTGCGCGTGTCGACGCAACGGTGAAGGCGACGGACGAAGAGGCGGATGGACGTGGGGTGCCTTTTTCGACGCACGGACTGCAGGATCGAGGGGAACAGCGGTGTTGCGTGGGGGTTGGCGACGCGAGGCCGGGTCTTTCCGCGTTCCATCTGCTTGTTCGGGACGCATCTTCTTGGTGCGGAACGAGAGGGAAAGGCTCGGCGTCGGGTCGCTTGTTCGTTTGATTGCGGAACCAATCGCAGCACGTTGGGTTTGTTGCGGTGCAACGAGGGAGAAGGGAGGTCCGGATGTGTCGTTTCCCTCCCCCACCACGAGGAAGAAATCCCACCAAGGGGAAGGTGAGATCGGCATTGAATCTACCGCCCCTGTAGCAATAGGAAGGGAGAGGGAAAGAGGAGAAGAAGAGGAGGGGTGTGAGAACCGCACCGCGTTCGAAGGGAGAGGTTTGTTTTCCCAATCGAACCGTGGGGGTTCCACCGATCGGAGAAGCGGGGCTGAATCTCAGTAGATCGTAGCAGCAAGGCTACTCT
>JBBULP010000636.1:0-10885 GCA_038048775.1 Picocystis salinarum | reverse complement strand
CCCTGGCTTTCATCCACTCGTCAATTCTTGCTTTGTCCTCCTCCGTGTCCAATTCTGCTTTGGCGGTGAAGATTTTCTTGAAAGATTTGGCGGAGAAGAGGGAAAACGGACCAGCATCCATGTTGTGATGCCCTCCACGTCCAAAGCTCTTCATGAAGCTTTTCTTCTTTTCAGCTGATGGATAGGTTTGCAGTTTTCCGTTGCTTTCCATGTCAAATCCATCGGTCTCGTTCTTCTCCGTCCCTTCATTTTTCTTCTCGTTGTCATCGAGTTCGTACGTGGGCTGGGCAGGTGGTGCTTCTTCGTCTTGTTCTTGTCGTTCCTCCTTCCTCCCATTCATGCTTGCACGTTTGTTTGGACGCACGTTCCGCTAGACCGGATGGTTGGCGCCGCCGTTCGGTGATGTGTCGATTGAGATTCTGCCATCCGGTTGGCATTTCGAGTCGCATGCCAATCCGTCCCCCCCCCCCGGGTTGGTGGAAGGGTCGGATCTCAATCGACACCCCCCCGTTTCGCCATGGCTTTCCTTCCTTTCTTCTCGTTCCATCGATTCCTTGTGGAAACGAGAGGTGGGAACCCATCGGACACGTGGCAACGGAAGATGCCAACGGTGGATCCGGGAACCAGACGTGGACGAACCCGTGGGTGGGATCCCATTTCACACCGGGTTCGTACCCGATGGAAACAGCATCGAATCCAATCGGAAAGAAAAGATCCTCCGCCTTCGCCCCAACCCTCGAACGGGAGTGGGGGACACGGTGGAATCTCCACCAATCCAAACGCAGGGTGGAAAGGAATATTCCGAACCGTTTCTGTGACGGGGGGTGAGGACAGCATCCCTCGGAAAGGAATCTATGGCAATGGATGCGGTTCGAGGCCACCAGACCCGCCGCCGACGGACGAAAGAATATACCCTTCCACCCGTGCAAGAGATTCCGTGGTGCGCAGGATCGTCGAACCGTCTGCTTGTTCCCATCCCAACCACCGTCCAAAAATGCCCTACTACTCATTCTATTCCTGCACATCGGCCTGGGTCTACCCAGCACGAATCGTGCGTCCGCATCCGAATCCCCTGCATCACCACAACCGAAACAGAACAAGATAGAAAGATACCTTCCTACGATCCCCTTCTTCATCCCTCCAGCACATGCCATGTATCCGAGTGCCGGCCGAACATACCACACGAATACCGAGGGAAAACCAACCAGTAATCAGACGGACGTCGGGCACACAATAGCGTGCGACACGGCCTCAACCGTGGCGATAGCAGGACGGCAATCGGGTGAACCAGGATACTCAACGCAGCGTGCAGTTCGTCTTCTGTCGGTAGCAACGTGTGGACATGCCGCGCAAGAAATACGGAGAGATCGCTTCCCTCCCCGAATGGCTGCAGGAGAAAGTCAAGGTGGCCGAGAAATTCGGACATAACATCGGGGAACACGAAGGGGACAACGGACTCCTGGAAGAAATCGTTGAACTCCTGGACGATGACGTGGAAATTGAGGTGTACAACCACGCTGGAGATGCTCACCCTGTCGAGGACGGAAAACTCAGCGGGAAGGCAGACGTACACAAGTACATCGTCAAGGCAAGACAGCAGCTTGTCAAGTACCCTCCATACTACATACACGATTCCAGGAGGGGTGCGCGGGTGGTGCTACCTTCCGGAGAAATCTTCTCACCCAAATCCTCCGCAGAGATGAGCCAGCCTGTCGATGTCACTCTCCGCATCAAGTATGCATGCCAGCGGCCGTGGTTCATGCCCAATGTGTGGCTGCATTCGCTGTTCTCCTGGACAGGCCTCGGCTTTGGATTCACAGACGAATTAACAATCAACGACAGTGGTAAGATTACACACATCAAGCGCGTTTGTCCGGTCAAGATGCTCAGCCACAAGAACATTCTGGGAGAGCACTTTATTAGCAGACATCTGCCATAGGATGGTGTCGCCTCTGCCAAACTTGACACAGACATGCGCTCACTGGAATCGAGTCTATCCTTGTCAATGAAAATGCAATCTATTCCATTCACAATCGAAGAAAATTCCATCCAGCGTTGCATATAAAAAGCAAAGGCTTCTGTCTTTGGATGTCCTGTGCTTTCATACGGATTGTACTTGCAGAACTGCCAAGGAATTGTTGACGCTCAAGAGAGAATGCGGCCGTACATGCCATTCCTACAATTGATTTACCAGGGAGCATTTTCCGTCTGAAGTGCATGTTCGCGTAGAACTGAGCTGATGATATCAAAATGAGAAGACTTGGGCAGGGTTCAGGTGTGCTGGTGTTTCCACACCGTAGTCTATTCTGTTCACTGTAGGGGATGGGTCTCTGGAACCATCCTTCTGAAGTTACTGGAGGCACAGTCAATCGATCTAAAAGGAGATTCTATGGCATGATGTAACCTTACAAGCAAGTTCCTGGTGCATTCAAATTGATTCCAAGCCTAGGAGCGCACCCTTGAGTCTTCGTTGGTGTCCAAGTCAAGATGTAGTGATCCAAGACTTTCGTCTCCGTCGCAGTGGGGATGGATCGCGGTATGATTGGAGGACCCTCCTTCCAGGGCCGAACTCCACATACAACGGAGGCAAAATCCCTTGCAAGCGCTCATCCGCCTTTCATTGCAACAGACGAATTCTTCGCCCCTTCGTCTCAAGCGTTGGAGGACCGGACGTGCATTTCGAATGAAGAATCTCGACGTGAGACATGCCGACCCCACCTCGGAATCTGTCGTCTCGTGCTCTTGTCCGAGTCCTCAACGACCAAGTAGCACAAACTCGTTTTTCATGCTGCTTGCCACGTAGAACGCAAGGTACGCGGCGACCAATCGGTCCCGACGAAGGGTGCTTCGAGCCCGCGAGTTGGTACGATCAGGAGCAAGGAGTGCATTCTCTTGCAGGGGCGATCCTTTTGGACGACGGTCCTCGACGTGTCCTGCGCGGTCGAGCACGAGCAAAGGGAGAAGCAAAAGCGAACGAGACCTTGCGTCCCCTGTCCCTTCCTCGGATCAAGCATCGACCGGACGAGCTTTTCATATCATCTTAGCGAGGGCTTTCATGCTTGAACAACACATGTAGAATAATAATCCTCGAAAGGCGAAGAAGTTTTTCTACATCGGGCGGATAGAAAGCGACCGTGGAAGACGGGGCTCACTAAAACCTTGTCCAAGTGGATGAAGATGGGACCCTTGACATTTCCTCTTGTGAATGGGTCACGTGTCTTTTCAAAGCGACGGAGTACCTCATTCTCAAACTTTCCGGATAGAATTGAACGTGACCATTCACTCCTTTTTTCGTAAGAAAACCATGAAAGGTCAACCAAGCAACACTAGAGTATCAAATGAGAAAAGGTGCAACTTGCAAAGCAAACTTTCTTCATCCAATTACGATTGAAAGTCTCTCGAGAATCTGCTCGATCTAACGTTGTAAAACGGTCATGGAAAGAGCTAGAAAGCTTTCAAAATGAAGGGTCCCAATTCCACATGAACCTTTTCGAACGAGCTTTTCAATGACCAAGAAGAGGGAAGAAGCAAATACGGAAAATGCCACAGATGGAACATTCGTTCTTGCGATGGACCTTGGTGAATGCTACATTCACAATCTCGATAAGAGTGAAGCCTTGGCAATCGCTTAAAATGTTCCAACTTCTATCCCGTAGTGAAAATTTCGAACAATTGACCAGCGAACTTATGAAGCAAAGGACCCCGCTACGTTCTTAGTTGCTTCTAGTTCGATCATGATCACTACCCACGTGCTTCTTGAATCCACAAGCCGTATATGATTGGTCAAAGAATCTAGCGTTGATCTTGCAAGATGTTAGGCGATCAATCAAAGAATGCCGTGAGGTCAAGGCCGAGGTGGTTTTCTTGCAACCGCAACCCGAGACTTCAATCAAGATGCATTCGTGTATGTTGCTTGAAAGACTACGTGGAATCTTAGCCTCCCCATGAGCGATAAGCTCGGCAACGGCAACACATTGGATGCAAATATCGTTCCTAGTGTATGCATAAAGTAACGAGTGCCATGTAACCACCTTGTCTTTGACGGAGTATTGAGCGTAATTCAAACGACTTGCGATATCAATGCATGCAATAAAAATGTTCAAGGAACGAACAAACATGGAAACCGCCAATGAGCAGAATCCGAAGAAAGCATCGACCGACAAAGCACGTCTTAAAATCAAAAACGGTGTGGCAATGTATTTGCAAATCGCTCTATCCAAAACCAGGCACTCTAGCAAGCTCCCTCACTACTCGTTTCTACGACTCACGTCGGTGAAAACGATCCTCTTAACGGTACATTCCTCGTTTGGTTACGAAAGAAAACACTTAATGTTTTATTAATAGACCAATTGTGTTTGACTATTAACCACCGTTTGCTTCTGTGAGATGGTATCGGAGATCATCCCCAAAACGGTTTTGAAACTTCTTTCAATAGCTACAAAGTTGCCCAAGCCATGGAGCCCTTACTTGGAAGCGAATAATGCCAAAGCAATTACATTTCCAATAAAGTAAACAAGAATAATGTTTCACTATTTACTTGCACGACTCGTATTTCTAATCGGCACTAGAACCTCTGATGGACGGATTTTACGTGATTTTGTACTTGCAAGCGAAATTCTCCGCAAGGACCTCCCTCTTCATCGTCAATTGACAACCATGTATGCATATGAACAAGATGTCACCACAAATTCAAAAGCATTGCATCTATGCTTGCTAAGCGTAGGATCGAAGCAAGCTTGTGCACCTTCTTTGTAATGAGGTGGACTCTCCGAGAAGGCCAATGACTAAGATTCGCTTCACTTGAGTTATGTAGTGTGCTTTTTGACTCCTTTGGATTGGATCTAGTAACAAAGGTCCACCCGTTGTGAACTATTACCGAATACGACATGCTTTCGTGACCTCTTGTGCATGCAGTGGTGTGTCGCCAAATTTCTCTTGAGCTGACTCCCTTGCAACGAAACTTTGGACATATGTAGAAGCTTTTGTCTTAGCTCTAAATCGCAAGGCATGGACTTAGCCAACAAGAAGCCGTGCTTGTTTGATTCGGTGCTTTGCCCACATGATAATGTATTGAAGAGCTTTCGAGACCAAAGTGTTGCAGTCGGGGTTTTATTTAACCATAACTTCGTTCGTCCTAAATCCACGTCATGAGTTGTCTGTCCCTCATCTAGCATCAAAGTGGCTGGCGACTTCTCCGATATGAAAGCCAAAAGTCTAGGTGAACCTTCGGCGTTGCTATCACACATTGAAGAGGTAGAAACGTGCGAAGGTTGAATGTCCTAGTTGTTGAGCTCCATCGTCGAAGAGGGAGTCGCCTTGCAGGTCGAGGTGACGCTTGGAAGGCGACTCTTCCTTCTAGGTGTAGACCAACCGTATAGAAAAGTGTATCGGAGAGAAACTTTAGTACATTATCCAAATTAGGAAGAACCATCCATTGAAGGGTCCCAATGGTTGAGAAACCATCAGAGGGTTTTGGTTCCGAAAAAACGCCAAACCGATTCAAAGGCCGAGGACTCCTAACTTTGCATTTCAAAGGGATGGGACAAGAGCATGAGAAATCGGAACCACATACTAAGAAACCGTTTTTTACTCCTATGATAAAGATGAATCCTACGCGTTGACCTGAGGAGGGAGCAACGAAGTTGCCAAGATCGTTCCCTCATGTCTCACCACCTTTCCAAATGCAATTGCGCCCCTAGTAAGCCTAGATTCGTGCTTCATTTCTCACGAAAGGGCGAATAAGACTTGAAAGCGCCATGCAAAGCCCACCAATTGTGAAAAGTTTAAGAGGAGAAGCCCAATATTTGAGTCCCATTTGCAAAGTTTTTACCCACTTCGGCGTCGCGAAGTTAAACACCAAAATTGTCTTTCTCCATTGCAGAGTTCTAACTCCTCTTTTTTCTTCTCGAGATACCTTGGCAATGCGCAAAGAGGATGTAAGACACTACGTTGAAAATTGCGTTGCATAAGAACTTGCCAAGATGAAAGATTCGCAAACAATTATTCAGCTCATTTTGAAATTACGCCAACAAAGCCGTCTACACATGTCGAATGCAGCAGCATAACAGACGCACCAATCAATGCGACAAGGTATAATTTTCAGTGTGCAATTGTGGAGGAGGGTACATGCATGAGTGACAACTTTCCCACAGCAAAAACACTAGGAACTTTGACACTTGCTCCATATTTGGTAATGGGCTCATGTTCCTTTCACAGATACTAGAAATTTTCCGTTTATCATTACTTTCGGTTAGTCATAGGGATCTCGAAGAAATCTGGCAATGGCTTGCAATGCAAACGAAATTATGGAGCTCCTAGTCGTTTCGAATTGCATGAACACGCCAAATGCCGAAATGGCGCGTTGAAAGCACGTTTGCATGCAATCATAGTAGATCCCACTCTTTGAATATAATGTCCTCGGGCTTCAATTCGGTGAAGTCAACACCCTTACCGATACAAACTAGTGCACACGATCCTGTTTGCTTCGGGGTGAATCTCCACACGTTTAAACTCCTACAACACACTGGCAAACACAAATAGCTTGCTGCATGAGCCCAATGCAATATTGCGCAAACCATGCATCATTCAATATTTTACAATATGCAACGATAGTGTTGCGAAGTGGTGAAGTTCACAAAGCATTTTTTATGGAAGGAACGTCATTAACTCTAGCTATTCAATTGTTTGAATAGTACGATCTAAGTAAAGTTGCAAGAGAACCAAGCACATGCTTTTGTTCTCTCGAAGGGACTAACCAAATGCAACTCGGAGTTAGTAAGCTACAAATAAAAGCACGATTGCACATCTATGCATGGGTGAGTTTTGGGCTTGTAAAACTATTCATAAGAGACATCTAACCCACCGTTGATGATGATTTACTCTCTCTAGCTACAAGTAAACAACTTTCCCCCGTATGATAGTGCCTCCTGCGTGACCGGCCTACGATGTGAAGAAGCCCTCGCATTGGTTGGGAATGTCTCGAGCAAATCGATTGCAAACCACGGTGTAAAACAAAAGGGGCTAAAGGGAGTACAAGCTATTTTGAATGCGAAATCTCGACGCACACGAGTGCTAAATCTATACATAAGTCATGGTTGCAAACACTTTTTGCATCAGTATAACCATGAACAACTTTTATAATATATATACTGGGTAAGGTGTTAGTTTTTAATTTTTTTCTCAATGCAGCGCAAACAAAAAATCCAATTTGGAGATGTGATAGGAAAGCGGCCATTCCGTGGCAAGAGAGGGGTCGACAATTGTATTAGATCTTCAAGATAATAGGCTCTTTTGAAGCGTGCAAAAACGATTCATGACAAGGAGAAAAATTAGAAGGCGTTGTCATTCAAAAAGCTCTGAGCTCCTCCCATACCGGATAGAAGCTTGACTACGGAGAGAAATGCATTGAGTTCATCTTCAATCAATTTTGTGTCGGTTTAATGAAGGAATACCCAAGCATCATCCAAACGACGACACTTGGTCCATGAAGGGCACTTCGTGAGCTTGACAACTTGTCGCATCTTAGTTGTCAAAGCAGCGCAACGAGCTACGGGGGAGAACTCACAACCTAGATCGGGCAAATACGGCAAATACTACACTCTCTCGTACAAGATCACCTCTAGTCCATTGGCGAATGACTCGACTTCTTTCAACCTTCATGATTGAGTGTACATCGTGCTTTAGAAGGGAGGCTCTTATCCGAGTTGTCTGGCCTTGCATGTTTAACAATTAGTTGCACGTCGCAAGAGACGAAAACCAATGTCGCAAAATGGGGTCGTAGTCTTGTCATGAAGCCCTCCATACCTTTGTTGAAGAAAAGCCTGTTTCTACCTCGATGAGTCGTTTAGAAGCTGGATTTTAGAAGCTCTCATTGAGACTATTCATGCTCACGCCTCGTTGTCATTCTAAGGTAACATGGTGGGTAACGATGTTGCAATGCAACAAGAGGTAAGACTCTTGGAAGGAATGGGCGACAAGTCTTTTTCGATCGAAACCATGAATGTTCGTTTCCATCTCGTAGTTCGTGAACTCTAAAGCAAGATTTGAAAAAAAGTGGTCGAAATATGGCACGTATGAGTCCTTTGCTGAAATGCGGGTTGGCCACCTTTTGATAGAACGAGAGTCTAATTAAGAGTCATTGTAACTAAACACAAGAATTGTGCACGAGGCAAAACATTAAGTTCCTTGAAATGCACACTTTCTCCTTCTTACAAACTTAGCAAATGACCGAGCAATAGATCAACCCTTGAATACGAGTATCTACAAAAAGTTGCAAGAACAAGCGCATTGCGAAAAAGATCAGAGCACCTAGAAGATCCAAATTCGTAGCGTTTGATTCTTCGTAAAGCCATGCTATTACAATGTCGAACAAAGCGATGATTCATGTCAGTTTTAACTAAACAAATATTAGACATTCATCAGATGAGACCAAACACGTACAATTTCGTCCCGACACACCGATTAAGTGATTTCGAAGGACAAGCTATTGCGACAAAGGATCAGCTACTGTCAGAGAATGATAGACCCACAAAAAGTGGTGCCACATCTGCTGAGATTGTTGCCTAGGACTGGAGCATCAATATTGAAAACATTTTTGAATTGCTTCAGTCTAGTTAATCCTGCAAATCCTCGACCAGGTCAGTGCTCTTCAAAGCAATCCGACAGATGCAGTGAGCACAATGAGGGAGCAATGGATTTTTCACCAGGAGCGATTTGCATAGGGCGACAACACAGATTGTAAAATTAGGAACTGCGCACAAGGAAGGTACTTACACACTTGGGATGATTCTCAAGCTGCTGTGAGAGACTTTGCACCTCCCATGCAATCAAGGATGAGCAAGCATTTCCAATTTTGTTGAGAGTTAGGGATTGCTAACATGCAACATAAGCCATTCTTCATCTGGCCCGTGGAACTGCAATGGGGGGCAGCCCTATAGCACCAGGACCAGGTCAACTTGAGGGAATAACGCTATTGGACAGGCACATCAAATCAAAAACTTTTGGCATGCGATGATGACCTTGTCGATAAATGTTCCAACTTCATCATTTCCAGCTTCTCTTGCAAGCATTGCATTCTGTCTCAAGATATTGAGCATGTCATTGTCGATCTGGTTGGTTGCAGCCATTTCTTGGATCTTCTGTTTCTTATCCTTAGCCTGAAGAAGCTCCCTTGCACGCTGAGCTGGAGCGCTAATGTTGGCAGCCATCTGGTCTAGAGCTTCCACACCCGCTTTCAGAACCTCCCTCAAAGCTTCCAGCTCAGCTAGGCGATCTTCATCAGGCGTCGAAGAAAATCTGAGTGTCCCTATGGCCTGATCCAAATGCTTGAAGAAGTCTTCATTCAAATTTGGGCGGCATCGAGCGATCTCATACTCCATTTCTTGAGATTCTGTTTCCAGGAAGTACTCGACAAGGTCAACTGGACTGGTGGGCACAACACGAGCCTCCCTTTTCTGCTTGATTGCCTCTCTTTGTTCTTCTTCCGCTTTGCGATCGGCTTCCTGTTCCTCTTTACTTTGCTGCAAGGTCTTTTGCCTCGTTCTTCTCTCGATGTGCCCACCTGAAGGTTGACCAAGGATGCCCTCCGGGTCCTGCAAGTTCGAAGTTTGGGGTAATTGAACGACGTTACGTGAAGGAAAACCCACTTGTCAATCAGGCGCTCTCCGCGATATCTCCGTGACGGATTCGAAATGGGAGCACTCTCGCAACATGTTCATTTTGATCTAGGCTGGCTCCTCGCGTGACGATGGCGGAGAACTTCCATGCGACGGTACAAAGTGTCGAAGTCGCCACATCTTCCTTCGCTCCCTTTGGAGAGCACAGGGAGTCCGTTCTCCACCGTGCTTCCTGTATCTAGTAGACCTCGAAAAGTGACAAGTGTCCAGAATGTACTCCGTCGATCCATCATGCACGAGCGACCTCTGTACACCTGTAGGCGCTGACGCTGTACGTTCGTAGGTGGATTTCGGTTGGTTCCGAGCGGGTGATAGCGCGTCCGTTTTCACTCACCCATCCGACTGGACAAATCTGCAAGTTCCTCCTACCCATCCTGCTGCTTTGCTGACGTCGCCATCCTCGGGTGGTAGTTCCACTGGTCTTCCTTGTGGATGAAAATGCGCTGCACTTGGCGAGGTGTGCGACAGCCATCGTGTATCGGCTACGACGGCTGGCAGTCCACTACCTGATTCACACCAGTGTGGGAAGGATTGGATGAGAATGTTCTCTTCGGTGGCAGTGTACGGTGCATCCTAGGGATTCCTGAGGCTGCGGAGAGACCGCGCCTCCGTCTTCCCCTTGGAGTTTCTTCTCTACCATGAGAAGTAGATTCTCAATCCTTCCGTTGGGCAGGGCAAAGGTTCCGAATGGAAGGGTGATATGACTCCTATTGCATTGAAGCTCCAAGAGCAACAGGCTTTTCTCTCTGTTCTTCTCTCGAAGGATTTATTCTCCGTGCTCGATATGTCACAAATTAGGGCCTAGAAGACACATCGGCAGTACGCACCTCTTTCCTCGCAAGTCGTCAAAGATGGACGAGATGATGGGAGCTACAAACCATCGTAGTGGTATAGAGGGGAGACACTCGTGCCTATGCAATTTTTCATAGAATAACGATCGGACGTGAGCGGTGAGGACAATAGTGTAGCATATGTTACAAAGCGTCCGTGAAGGACGTTGGACACACGTTTTGCTCCTGGAAACTTCGCCCTTCCACGAAATGGAGGCGGTGTTCTTCTCTTTGGGAGGCGCGCCTCTCGTTGACGAGAGCGCCGTCCGTCCCCTCTTTGGCTTGGTCGTGCCTTCCTCGGCACTTGGAGAGACTTGGCGCGCCTCTTCTCAGGCGCGGAACGTGCTGATGGCTCGCGAAAATCCGCGAGAGAGGCGTCGT
>JBBULP010000619.1:0-56760 GCA_038048775.1 Picocystis salinarum | reverse complement strand
CAGAAGGGACCACCCACCTATTAAGCAAGTATAACCGAATCCTGGGGCCCTTGGTTGGGTGACCCAGGATGAAGGGGAGACCGAGGCTCCTCGTAGGGGGGCCTGGGACCCATAGTCCCTTTCAATTCAAGCCGTCCAACAAGGTCCGCTCGTCTCGCCAAGAAAGACTTTGCCGAGTCGTGGTTATCCCCGACAACCTCCGTCGCCCTCCACAATTCGTTACTTCGTGGGTGACAGAAAGAAAGAAACAAGGAGGGCCAAGCCACACGCCTTGGTACACCCATCGTGACAATCAAATATGACAAACAAATGGGAAAGGGAAGGACAACATCCGAAAACGTCCCCGCATTGAGGATTTATAGAGCAAGGTGTGCACGTAGCGTTGAAGGACTTGCTTCGCACCCATTCAGAACAACTATAGTGGATTAGAGCCACATTTGAATGCGGCACATGTTTGACTTCTACCACAACATTGTTTCGCCCATTTAAGGAGGGCATAGCATGTTGACCGACATGCATTCAAACGTTGCGCGAAGATACATGGTCTCTAGAACGCATGAGACGTGCCAATCCCCGTTCGGTACAAGCAAATCTCCTGGCAACAAGAGATGCCCAGTAGTGCACCTCCCAATGTGTTTGATTCCAACTTCTTCCATTGTGCGATGTCTCTTAATCCAAAGATCATCCAACATCTGTAATGCAAGCGCAAGGCACATAAAGGTCTGACGGTGAAAGCAAGTGGCACCAAGCCCATGATCTTTTGTGGTATCATGAGACCTAAAAAGTTGTGAATAGTGGGTCCGTTGGAACGCATGAGGGAGCATGTAGAAACATTGAAAATCGTCGAACATGACGCTTACTCCCCGTGCGTTGGAGATATCTAATCAAACATGCTCGAATGTGTGCCATTGTGGTCTTTTGTCTAGCATTCAATCTTGGCCGGTGCTAGTGACGAAGCTCCTTGCTCTTGAACTTTGGCGGTGCGGAGGAAGTTGCCTCGGAGGTTGAGGAGGCGCTTGGGAGGCGGCTCTACCTTCGAGGTCAAGATCAACTTAATTACGAAGCGTGTGAGAGAGAGGTTAAGTACTCCTCTCCATAGAGGAGTAACTATCCATTAAAGGGGTTCAATGGGTGAGGAATCAAGGGGGGATGCCCTGGTTCCTAACAGCCGGTCCATTCTTGAAGATTGCTACCACCGATGCATCCACAAGCCTTCCAAACTTTCGACACCTGACATTCCCCACACCTCGCATCCGTCTCCATCAACGCATGCGCGGATACGTGAAGGTTAGAAGTTGCACGAGTCTTCGCATGCACCGGCCAAGATATGCGGAAGCAAGTTAAACGTCACCATGGAAACCATTGGCTTCACCACCTCCCTTGGATTGCTCCCAGAGGTAGATCGGGCGCATCCTCGATCGACATAGCAAGTTTGGAACCCTTTACAAGGGCATTCGTTTCGATTGTTTCTCCACATCGGACTGTGCCTTTCGAGGAATGCGATCCTCGGCTTGCCTGGTTTCCATCGATTTCTCAATCCCCGTCTTTTGCCAGGAGATCTCCCTTCGAGGGTCCTTCGCCCGTCGAGGAAAAAGACGATAAAGGAGATCCCACTCGACGGACGCACAGCCGTCCGTTCGACGCACTTGCGACCGGCATCTGCTCGTCATGGCTGCTGCTTTGCGACGTTCTCCAGGGATGCGAGGATCTAAGGCGTTGGCCACAACGTCCTGCAAGCGTGCAGTGGTGCACTGTGGACGCGAAGGACGAGTTGTGGCCCGTGCGACGCGCGAGACCGTTCAGAAGGACGCCTTGGCCGTCTTGGCTGTGAACTTCGCGACACTCTCTACCGCGCCTGCGTCGCACGCCGATGCATTCGACACCGTGGAGAAGCAAGTGGGATCTGCAGTCGAAGGCTTGCGCGCGGCCGTAGGTGCTACCAATCAGTTGGTGGGTTCTGGGAAAGCAGCCTTGGACCAAGCTTTGCCAGTGGTCAAACAAGGATTGGACAGTGCGGCGCCCATCGTGCAGAAAGGAATCCAATACATATCGCCGATCGTCGAAGAAGGGGTGAAAATTGGCGAACCAGCTGTGAAGGATGCGACCGTAGAAGTATCCAAGCTGCTGAAAGAGCAAGGCTTGGACGTCGATGCGGTGACGAAAGGGGCCAAACAAGGTGTCGACGCAGCCGTGACGGTCGGAAAAGAGGCATATACAGTCTCGAAACCCTTGACAACGAAATTCTTCGAGTTTGTGACCACCACGGAGCCAACGCTGCTAATTGAGTACACCTTGGGTGCACTAGCACTCTACTACTTGGCACCTCCAGTGCTCAAAGCAGCATCCGCAGCAGCTCGTGGCTACGAAGGGGATGCATCTGCTGCCCAAGTATTGGATTGGATAATCGAAGATGGCAATACTGTTCTGGTTGACATGCGGAGGAAGCAAGACAAGGAGGCAATGGGAATCCCCGATGTGGGAGGTGCTGCAGGACGTCGAATCATTGAGGTTCCGCTCTACACGACAGAGAAGAACATTCGTGGACTGCTTCGAGATCCAGATGGTGTTGAGAGACAGATTACAGCGTTGAAAATTGGGTCGTTGAAAGGAGTTTCAAAGGGCAAGAGGATAGTTATTATGGACAAGGATGGCCGTTTGGCAAAGAAAGTGGCCAAGGAACTATCGAAGCGAGGCTTTAAGAATGTATACGTCATGAAGGGCGGGTTCAACAATGGATGGTTTTCTGCCAGGCTTGGTGTTCGCAAGATTCTCTCTGTTACCTCTGCCGAAGTAGTGCGTGGGCTTCCAGGGGGTAGAAGGGGCAGTTCATTTGCTCTTCCTCCTGGTCGCTGAGTGGACCCTTTCGTTGAATTTCTTCTGGAACACATGCCTGTAATAAAAGTGAGAACCTTTTTTCTGCAAACGGACTGCCAGGGTGGCTGCATGCTTGTGACATCTTGTTCACTGTAGGTTGGTTGATTGGGCTCTCCTGTATCGCACGAAGCACAAGTGCATGGAGTCACAAGCATGGCACTTTTCCTCTAATTGCTTCTCCGGGTCAGATCTTATGTACTCCTATTACAAGTATCAATCTGATGTGCGCCCATAGAAACCTGCATTTTGCACAGTTGATGTAGATATACATGGTTGACCATCAATTTGGATCAGGCAGGAGCGCAATTTACCAGCTTGTACCTCGATTGGCTACATGCTTTAATGTCTGGATCCCCTCGCAATCTTCAAGAAATAAAACCAATTTGCGTGAAGCACTGGACTGTGCCAACAGGCACAATTCAAGGGCAATCGATTTGAATCCTATCCTTGCGCTCCAGGCAACACTGTCTAAAAACAAACTGGCACTTCAAACTGCATGCTGGCAACGAAAGGAGCCTGTAAGGTACCCACCGGAGGTGCTTTAACTTGGAGTGCTGAACGTACCAGACTTCTTTGACCATTGAATTGGTTCTCCGGTTGATTGCACTGGTGGGTCGAATGATACGCTCATAGAACTTCGGCAGGTGCGACTACTTCCGACCTCCAATCATGCATTCTCCTTGAGCTTTCGCTGGCATTTCCATGCCTGCAGAATCGAAGGCAAATGCTTTCATCGTAGACACCGACATCATATTTTCAAGCACCTCCACCCATTATTCTTGCATTGTAGAAGACGGGCTCCCACTAAAAGCTTTTCGAACTTGTACAAATTCACCCGAAATCAGTAACCGTTTGCATGCTTCTGACAGGGTGCCCATCTCTAATTCTCTATGGCATTGCTCAATCCGTTTGTCTTGCAAAAAGGCGCGGTTGACCACATATTCTTACAAGCAAACTTGAAGAAAATTTTACCGCGGAGGAGTTTGCCGTGGACTCGAGACACAATCAAATGCATTGGGATGAAGCACAGCGGATGTATGGACAGGGAAAGACGGGGGGAGGCTTTGGTAATTAAAATCGAAAGGTTTGGAACATAGCCCACTTTAACGTCAGCGTAGGAATGTCCAATCACAGTAAGAGGTTCGGTCACAGATTTACCATGCAGGTTATCTCCAGGGATGCAAGGAGCGGATGGACACACAAGTAACTCTACTGTTGGTGCATCGAACTTAGAAACGAGGCTTCTTCACGAGCTCCTTCCTACACCAGCTGAATAACAGCGAAGAGGTATTTATTTTCACAGGTGATGTTCCCAAACTCAGAGCCTAACTGCAATTCGAAGTGTTGGCAAGCCAGCTGGGTGCAGGCATGAGAAACACTGAAGTATAAGAGTCTGCTTCCAAATGAGGTAGCACTCCCAAAAAGTAAAGTCAAAAGAAGAAGAAATAGATGAGCATCAGCACAAAGGCATGCTTCCTCACATTTGGAGGGAGGAAATACAGCAAGAGGAACATGGGGATGTTGCTGAGCAACATGCCTAGAAATTGGCCACCGGGAAAGAGCACTGTGCTCAATACTAGTAAAGGAAAGACCATGTTCAAAATGCTGCTTGGATTGAAAACCTCCCCTTGCTGTCCTTGTCCTGCTCTTGGTTGTCTGTAACCGTATTGCCCAGCCCCCCTGCTACTACCACCCATACCGTAAGGATTATTCGTGCGTGCGGAAGGTCTTCTACCAGGTCTCGAAGCAAAGCCACCACCAAACAGCTGGGACAGTATGTCATCCAAATCTGCTTGATGGACACGTGCCCCTCCAAAGTTGGAGCGGTAGACGCGTGGTCCTCCCATGCCAGGTCCACCAAATTGTTGCCCGCCAAAGAACGCATTGAATATATCCTCCGCGCTCGCTGCCTGGGAGGTACCCGCCTGGCTCACGTCATCCACCCCAAATTGATCGTAAGTCTTCCTCTTGTCTGGGCTGGACAGGGTGTCGAACGCACGTGAAACCTTCTTGAAGGCTTCTTCTGCTCCCTCCACGTTGCACTTATCAGGATGCAGTTTGAGGGCTAGTTTGCGATACGCCTTTTTTATTTCGATTTCCGAAGCTGACTTTCCCAGCCCCAGTATTTCGTAGTAGTCTTTTGTGGTCTTGATTTTCTGGATCAAGACGGTGTCTTCTTTCACCTTTTCACCTGCAGCCTTCTTCTTGTCTTCAGCGTCTTGGCTTGGTTGGGGTGCAGCATTGCACGATGCATCTTTCTCGTCGGTATTCTCACGGTCCGCATGATCTCTCCCGTTCTGCGACGTCTTTCTCCTCACGTATCCGCCGTTCGAGGGTGTCGTTTGTTCCATGCGTCGCACCAGGTCTTCCTTTTCGAAGCAGTCGCTGTAGTCCACGCCAGCGTCGTCCAACTTCTCGCGTAGCTCCTTCACCGACATGGATCGGGTCTCCATCCCTTCCACGTCTCCTCCTGCCACCTACGAGCAAGCCACGGAGATCCAAAGGTGCGCTTTCCAGCACGTTCGACGCCGCGAACGCGTGCTGTGCGCACGTTCGATCGTGCGGTTGGCTTCGTGGTAGCCCACCGTCGGACGATCCATCCTGGTTCGACCCGATCGATACGCGGGTTCGATTGGAAACGGATCCGGTTTCGAAAGGGCGATCCGTCCGGTTCTGCGCCTGGGTTCGATCGACCACGATCCCCGCGCCTTCCACCCCGACGTTGGATCCGTCGCTGATCCGATTCGAGAGAGATCTCTACGGGACGCTGATCGCACCCTTGGCGTTGGATCCTGTCCGAATCCCCTTTTTCTGAGCCTCACCTCTCAACGAGATCCAACGTGGACGTTGGATTCGGGGTGCCGGTGCCCCCCTCCGAACGGACGGTGCAGGTGGATCTCCCCCCGGGGATCGGGGTGGGAGATCCCTTTTTCGACCACGTGACCGTTCCCAATCGAACCCAGGTCCACCATCCAATGGAAGGAGATCTCCTCCCAACAGAGCCGAAGGAGTGAGATCGAGAGGAGACAGAGAGCACCGAGTGGTGTGTGTTCCACGTGCACGATGCGCGCGAACATGCGCACGTCGGTGAGCGAACGGGCGCGAATTGGCGGCGAGGCGCGGAAGAGAGGGAGGAAGGCGGTGCAAGGAGGGACGGCGAGGACCCACGCGCAGCACCAAGGGCTCGGTGGGACGAGCACGCGGCTCGGACCCACGAGGGACTGGCTTTCGAAAGAATTCGCAGAGCTGTGCGACGCACAACTGATGCTGCTGGCAGGTGCAGCCGAAGCACGTGTGAGGAGCAGCGTGTACCTCACCACGACGGAGAGGTTGCAGAACCGTGGCACGAGGATGAAGAAAGTGGCCCATCATCCCTCTGGAGATGCCAGAGAAAACCACGCCTGGGAAGACGTCCCGGACGCACTGCTGGCCGACGATCTGTTGGATAGGTCCTTGACGCACGAAAGCGCCATTCTCCTGCCGGAGAGCGGAAGCTTGGTGATGCCACTGGTGTACGGACCGCTGCTCTTGGGACTGCTGGTCATTGAACCCGAAGACGGACATACGGCAGTGGTTGACCTGTACACAGACGAAGAAGAAGCTAGAGTGAGGCTGATCGCCAAAACACTCACGTCAGCTGCGACGCTGGAAATACGGTCCGATAGACTCTTGAAGCAAAGTGAAAAAAGGAGCCAGCTACTCACCAGCCTCGTCGGCCAGTTCCGCGGGTCGCTGGACGCGCTCAAAGGACTAGGGTCGATGCTCGTGCCGAGAATGGAGGACGACGATCCGAGCAAAGACATGGCATCGGGAATCCTCTCGCAAGGGGACCGACTGCAGGAAGTCGTGAGTCAGTTGGAGTACGTGCTTCATCCTCGTTCGTACACCTCAAGGAGGTCTGTGAGCTCCAGCTCGAGCTCTGTTCCTTGGCTAGGGGATCGCACTCCTCAACAGGCTCAACGCTACCTGCAGGAAGCCAATGCACCCGAGATGCCTGACACGCCTGCAGCCGTGAAGAGGGCTTACAGGTACGGTGAAGCAAACAAGAAGTCTAGCAGAGGAGATCCCAAATCCCAGAAGACTGAGAGCTGCGACCTCCAAGAGGTGTTGAGTCCACTCCTTGCCACAGCAACTCCCGTTGCAGAGAGCTCAGGGGTTTCCATCCTTGCAATGGGTGGTGCTGGACCAGATCCATTGCTTGTAGACATAGGGGTGTCAGACAAGACGTTGACGAGGGTGCTTAGTAATGTCATCGACGCTGCAATGCTACATGTCCCGAAGGGAGGGAGAATCGAGGTTTCCGCCATGGACGGGCCAGGGGAGTTTGTTTCCATACAGGTCGCATTTTCTGGTCCAAACTGGAGTGACCTGCCGTCAACATTTGAGAGTGTTACGGCAAAACGTAACATTGTCATTGCTCAAAGCCAAGTGGAGGCAGAGAATGGATCTCTCGTCGTGCAATCCCCCTTTCCAGATGCATGTGTATTAGACGATGACTTGATGTGCGAAGGGACAATGATCACTATTAAGGTCCCTGCTGGCCCTATCAAGAAGTTACCTAAGCCAGTGCGGATAGCCGTGAAGAATTAATGTACATATAGTGCACGTGCACGATCACATGTAAATACATAGACAAGAATTGATCTCATAGTTTACAAAATCTTAGTGTCGCACGGGTTTGCCAAGCCCCATCGACATCAATCAGGACCATTGTTTGCAATCTCATATATACACGTGTACGAACCAGCCAAAAACATGAGCGCACCAATGGTGAACCCAATGAAAATTTCGAGCCAGTTCGGTACCAGCACCCCAGGAAGTGGGAAAAATGCATAGCGAACGGCCGCTCCCAGGAAGAATCCCCATGAGCCAAGGTAGTTTGCCAAGGACACCTTCCAAGCAGTGCTTTTGGGGTACCAGATGAAAGGGTTCCATGTGTGATGTGCACTAGCCCAGTAGAACCAACTCCCTGACACAAAAAGCACACCACCCGTGACGTTGGGCACGCGTATCAGGAAAAAGTGCAGCTTCGGTGACATGTTGGTGCCCGGAGCGGAGTTGTACACCATGGAGAAGCACAGGACGTTGTAAATGACTGCTCCCACAAAAATCATGGTGCTCCCGATCAGTTCCAACCAGTGCCTTGTGAGCACGCTGGAATCGACTTGCATTGAAGCGGCCCAACTCCATGGTTTCTCCTGTTTGTCATGCCTGGGGACTGTACTGGACGTACTCTGCACGTCATCATCCCATCCATCTTCTTCGTCGAGCAGTCCTTGCTGCGAAGGTGAGATGTTATCTCTGAAGTATTCGTCAGGGAAGGACCTGATGGAGAGGAGCACTTCCAGGAAGGCTCCGACGGAGAACATGACGCTGCCGATGGCGTAAGGCACAGAGGTGGTCCATTCGGAGTGGTAGGTGTGCAGTTCGAAGAACAGGGAGCAGATGGATCCTTCCACGAACAGGATGGACCCAAGGAAGAACATGAGGGATGCCCAGTACGCCATGAGGTCCCATCTCCAGCACCAGTAGTGTTTTTTGTGTCGTATGCTGAAGATGGCGGTTTCTTTGGTCCATGGATCCCACCCGTCATAGTTGCCGATGAACCTCGCCAGCACCCGCGCTTCTTTCCTCGAGCAGTGCGGGCAAGTGTTCAGCTCCGCCGGACACACGTGTCCTTCCTTCTTGATCCGTCCTGCCGACCTGGCGTCGCCCAGCATGTCGCGTCTGCTGCGTCGGATGTCCTCTTTCGCTCTTCACCACACACGCCAAGAAAACACCTCGTTTCTCCTCGACGTCTCCAGCACTCCCGGTTTGTCCAAACAAGAGAGTTTCTTCTCCCAACTCATGGAAAGGGAGACGGATGTGAAACCATCGAGATGCGCATCCACGTCGATGGCCATGGGGATGGAACGGGAGACGTGGAGGCATGGACGAACCAAGCCGAATTTCAACTCAAGTGGAACAGGAGAAGAGGAACGAAAGTTGCGTTGTCTGCTTGACCGTGGATGGTCCGTGCGGTGGAGGTGCATGAGGAAAAGACGGTACGTGGGACCCGTACATTTGTTTGATGCGCTCGAAAGGTCCGACACGGTCGTGCAAAGCGTCCTCCTCTTCGCGTTTCTTGGGTACTCGACCCCAGTGTTGGATCGTCCGACCATCCTTGCTTGCAAATTGAATGCTTCGATCATCGTCTAGGGGCACCCCCATCCTACTTGTTTCCGCTTCTCCAATTCGGTTGACACGCAGGAGACGTCCAAACGGGCACCACTCGTGCAACCTGCGAGTCCACCTGCGTCTCATCCGACCATCGGATTCGAAATCTTCGTCGTCGGTCAAATCCATCCACGTCGTGCTCCCATCGTCCCTCCCGCCCATCCCTTGGAGACCACACCACGTGGACCCACGTGCTTTTGCTACAGGGGCGGTCGATTCTTGTCCGAGTGGCGGACGTCGTCGGTCACACGCGATGCGCGCGTCGAGCCACGTCCACGCGGCAAGTGCATCGAAGCCACGTCCTGGAACGAATCTGCGGATCGGAAGGACGTGCAGCAGGACGGTCGGAAGGTGCAGGATCATGGCGCGAGGTAGGACGAGTCCCCGTGGAGAAGGCAGGACCGTCGGTGCGCCCAGCGCCGCCGGTGGGAGAGGTGGTGGATTTCGAGACGCAGTGGCCGACGTCGAATACGATCCCATGGAGTTCGGAGACGGAGAAATGGAAGGAAACCTCCTGCTTGATTCCGTGGTCAAGCTCTACTGCGTGCACACGGAACCCAACTACTCGCTCCCATGGCAGAGGAAACGACAGTTCACCAGCACGTCCTCGGCCTTCGCCATACCCGGAAGACGTATACTCACCAATGCGCATTCGGTCGAGTACAACACCCAAGTCAAGGTCAAGAAGAGGGGAGACGACACCAGGTTCCTCGCCAAGGTGCTGGCCATCAGCGTGGAATGCGACATAGCACTCCTCACCGTCGTGGACGAAAACTTCTGGGAAGACCTGCACCCGTTGGAATTCGGACCACTGCCACACTTGCAGGACCAGGTCGCTGTCGTAGGGTATCCTATTGGGGGAGACACAATCAGCATCACGTCTGGCATTGTTTCAAGGGTGGAAGTGACTTCGTACACACACGGAGCATCTGAATTGCTTGCGATTCAAATCGATGCAGCCATTAACAGCGGAAACAGTGGCGGGCCGGTGTTCAACAGCAGAGGCCAGTGCTGTGGAATAGCTTTCCAATCTCTTGTGGGAGACGATGCTGAAAACATCGGGTATGTCATCCCACCTCCAGTCATTCAGCACTTTTTGGAAGATTTCAAGCGGAACGGGGAAATTGCAGGCTTTCCTGTATTGGGAATTCAGTGGCAAAGATTGGAATCCCCGTCTCTGAGAGCGTCATTGGCCATGGAGGCTCAAACAACTGGTGTTCTGGTTGCAAAAACAGCGCCGGTATCAGATGCCCACTCAAAGTTGCAACGAGGAGATGTCATCATGAGCTTTGAAGGAGTGAAGGTGTCGAACAATGGGACAGTTCCATTCCGGTCGGGGGAACGCATCAACTTCAGCTACCTTGTCAGCCAACACTACGTGGGTGATGTTGTACGTCTTACAGTTCTGAGACAGAAAGAGAAGATCGAGGTGGAGGTTACCCTATCGATTCCATCCCTCCTTGTGCCTGTGCATATTGGAGGGAAAATGCCCCCCTACCTCATTGTGGCTGGCCTTGTCTTCACCCCACTCTGCGAGCCATACCTTCGTTCTGAATATGGTGAACATTATTACACCGACAGTCCAGTCAAGCTGCTGGATGCTATGCTTCATCAGTTTCCCAAGGACGCATCAGAGGAGGTGGTTATCCTTTCCCAAGTCTTGGCCTGTGATGCCACTGTTGGTTACGAGGAAGTGCGCAACACTCGTTTGCTGAAGGTGAATGGTGAAAAAGTCCACAACTTGCGCCATCTAGCGGATCTGGTAGATAGCGTGAAGGATGATCCCTTTTTACGCCTTGAATCCGAATATGACGAGGTCATTGTGCTTGAAATGTCAAAGGTCGCGCAGGCTACAGCTGAAACTCTTGAAACTCATGCGATTCCTGCAGACAGATCGCCAGATTTGCTTTCTAACAACTGAGTCAAAGCTTGGCATGCTGTAGATTTCTGCTCACAAAATATCATCAGAAACCCACTGCATTTGTGGTAAGAAGGTATACCTTTGGTGCTGTTCAATACAGCGCCGCTGGCCTTATTTTGGCAGCTCACATTCCTTACCCCGGTTAATGGTTATTTGTTTCACATTTCATTTGCAAAGTGGAATATGCTCAAGCAGAGACATGTGAAACAAGTGTAATAAATTCTCTTCCCAATTTTATTCGTTGTCAGCGATGATTTCGCATGGCTGTACTTGCCCATAGGAAGTCTTCTTATAGATGTGCTTGCGAGAACACCAGCGCCCAGACACGGAATGCAAAGACACCCTCCTCAACTCCCAGACGTCCGCTTCGCACTTTCTGTCGGATGACTTCCTTGCTTGAAGCACGATTGCTGGACAGGTCAAACAGAGAAACAAATAATTTGGCGCTCACACCAAGCCGGAGAGACTTATGTTGAGTTCATGCAACATGGATCCTTGGGTGGGAAGTGGTAACATTGCACCATTTTAGCCGATCCGTCGTTTCTTGATATGGAACGTTCTCAGAAAATCGGGCCGCACGCCTGAATCTGCTACCGATGAAGCCTGACGAATTTCAGGGATGCAGCTTTCTACTCTCGCTACATGAGCCATTCGCCAGGCGAGGAGGTGTGAAATGTACTCGATATGTCCGACTAGTTCCTTACCACGGGGTTGCTGCTGATACCTAGAGCAGTCAAACCCCTTATGTGGTCTAGGTGCCTGCGTGGCTCGTTTTGCAAGAAGAGCATCAGATTGATTGCGAGAAAACTCACGATTCGATCGCTGGGAGATACGGCATTTTACGGTCGAAGTTTGAATGGTCGAGGTAGAGATGAAGGGACGTTGAATGGTCCTACAACTTGTTGGTCTAGCACCTAGACATGTTCCAGCCGATCACCTCGTGTTTCCGTTATAGAGGAAGGTTGACTTTGCCGTTTCATCGTGCACCATTCCATCCAACCGGGACATTGTCGGCCGTCAGGAAGGTTGTCCATCTTCCAGGACACGTGGTTCAACACCTGGACGGATCAAGTCGAAATTTTCCACGCTTGTCCTCCAATGAGGGGGACGCACGCCCTATCCATTTCTTGGATGCCCAGATGGATTGGATCTCTTCCACTTGGAATCCGTTGGACAGAATCGCCTGATGTCTCTGCCACTCCAACGGTCACACCCTCACCTCCTCCGAACCTGATCCGAAACGAGTCCCCTGTCGATTTCGACTGCCACGTCATCCTGCTGACGAGGACAGGGACAAGACGCCGAGGGAGAAACCCGCAGTGCGAGGGACATATGCTGCAGAGGATCACCGCCTCTTCTTGAGAGGATGAGAAGAAGAAGCGACCCGATCCTCTGCGGTAGAAGAGAGCACGCCGGCGACCGTTCCTCTGCGACTTCCAGTTCAAATTTGGAAACAAAATATGAAACACACCTGTACCAACCGGCGTGACGAACCGTGGGTCGCAGAGGAGCATCCCCGAGGTTCGGCTACACGTGTTTCGACGCTTCCCACCGGTCTTCCCATCCTCGCAGAGGAATCGTCCTCATCTTTGATATATTCCTCTGCGTCGATCGTTCGATTTTGCCGAAGCTCGCGAACCCGGTGTCGATGTCGAAGAACCGGTTTCGAGTTCACTTTCGAACGTCTTCGACGAGACACGCACTTGTGCGTCAGCCGCCACTCGCGCTTTCCTTTGCACGTTTCGCGTTCCAAAACCGCATCCGAAACCATCCAGGATGACCGTGACCTTCGATGTGAAGCCGAACCTGCGCGTCAACCAAGATCGCAAGGCGTCGGGAGGCATCCAGATCAGCCACGACTTGGGAAACGACGTCACACTCAAGGTACGTGTGCAGGAGAGCAAGGAGGGTCTTGTCCGTGCGAAGAGAATCGAAACCGTGTGCTGACGTTGTGCATCTGGTGCGTTCCGCTCCGTACAGGTCAGAGCATCGGACAACACAGTCCGCGGCGGATTGAAGACGGACGATCTCCACGTGGACTTCGTGAGGGAGGGCCACTTCGAACTCAACTACGACATTGGGAACAATGCGCCCACCGTCGTGCTGCACACGAGCGCAGGTATTAAGAGCAAAACCTTGCGTATGAAGTATAGACATGAGCTGTGCGGAAAAAAGAGGTCCTCCATCGAGGGCAAGATGGCAGTAGATGACAAAAATACCGCCACCCTCACGATGGACACCACAGACTACAGCGGGCTGGATCTACGAGCTTGCACGCTGAAGTGGAACCATCAGCTGAACGACTACACGAAGCTCGAGGCAGCATGGAACTTCAACAACGATACCCTGCATGCCTCTGTGGACCACAGGGTAGATTCTCACAACCGTCTGAAGATCGCATACGGAACTGGAGATAAGAATGGTTCGCTTCAGTGGACGAACAAGGACTTGGGAGGCGGAGGAGAATTGAAGGTCACGGCGAGTAGTATGTTGACCAATGAGGGTATAAAGAGGATGCCTACCCTTACCGCGGAGAAGACGTGGAATGTGGAGATTTAACTCTACATGACCTTGCTGCACCGACTGCTTCCGTCAGCTCTGTTCTAGAACTTGCAAATGTCAATCAATCTGTATACTCTTATAATATACAAAGATTCTGCTTGCCTGTACGGTGGCAGGATACCGAGTACTTGCGGAACAACTAGCGTCCTAGTATGTAGTATATTGGAAACGCCGTCGTCTATGGATTGCAGCATTGCGAAGTTACGCTTTCCATGGTGAATTAAGTAGCTGAATGTTTGAGGTGGAACAACACCTAAAATGCCATCTCTTTACAATTTGCCTGTTTGTATCAGAAGCGAAGGCAGAATGTGTTGGTTGTAGGTATCATGTTCTGACTATATTGGCTGTTAAGTTACCCTCTGGAAGGGTATTCCAACCAAGCCTATTATTGAAGTTTCCAGCTGTACATCATCGTACAAAACCATTCCTCTGAATGCATGTGCTATCTATGCCTGGAGGTATTGCCTACTCCGTATATCCGAGGAGTGAAGTCTCTACTCTTCTCCTCTTGTCTACACGGGGTGATCCTACTGGTTTGGACCAATCCAGTGTGCTCGCAAAATGGAATGAATCCCCAGCTATAGGATCCAGACCACCCATATCAAAGCCAAACAACTTTTGTCGCTCGGCCCCGTGCTGAACAGATGGGGTGCTTGCATGAACACTTACTAGAGACTCTCTTCGCTGCAAGCTAGTTTCACCAATACACAACTCGTCAACAAAAGTGCTGGAACTTGAAGTTGCAGAATTATCGAGGTAACCTAAGTGATCCTCTCCTGTCAGCATATTCATGTGGTACTGGCCTGCTGGAGACAGCAACACAGTGTCGGGACTATCTCCTCCAAACTTGAAACAGTCAGCAGGAGAAAACGTGCACTCCAGTTGATCCTCGAGAGGGTTGATAGCCGTCTTAGTCGCTGAGATGCTGTAGCCACCTGCAACTTCATCCTCCCACTGAAGCATCAAATCCTCCAACATACTATGTGCATAGCTTGCATGGGGATTCTGGACCAGCACTGGTGTACTTTGCTCTGCCGCTACAAGCTGATGGTTATTCTCCTCCTCCCCTTCAACCTGGTGCTTTTCGTCACTTGCTGCTGCTACGGGACGGTTTCTTTCTCGGACCTCAGACGTGCTCTTCCTTTCTCTACGCTTGCCAGTGCTTGGTTTTTTCTTCTTTGCTACGGTTGTTGTCATTTTGTCTGTGCTTGCATGGCCATCTTTGTTCCAGCCATAGAGTTCTCGAAGGTAGTCCCGTAATGCTGTGGGTTCTTCTTCACCGGTTGGGCTCTTGCGCGAGTTCCCCCCTTGCATGGTGTCTTTGCGTCTGAGGGTGGCATTCCAGTGATTCTTGACGGCGTTTTCTGTCCTGCCATTCATCATTCTTGCTATGGCAGCCCATTTGTTGCCATATTTCTTGTGTGCGTTCACCAGCCTCATTTCCTCTTCATCTGTCCATTCTGAGCTCTTGATATCTGGCCGTAGATGATTGAACCACCTCTCTCTGCATTGCTTCCCGATTCGATCGTGCAGCTGCCCAGCTATGTAGCTCCATTTCCTCACTCCATGTTCCTTGACGAGCTCCACAAGCCTCTCGTCTTCTTCGAGGGTCCATCCACCCTTGACTTTGGCCACAGGAAACCGTTTCTTCTTGCTCGCTCCATTGCTGCACATCTTTCCGTCAGTCACGTTGCTGCAATGACTACAGCTCCCAATTGTCGCTCCCAATGGCCACGGCAGTTGCTTCGGTAGGTCCGATGGCTGTTGCACACACATAGGCCCTGGCTGCACCACCTTGGCGAATCCAAGGGTATTTTCGACGATGTTTACGAGGGACCGGAGAACCGACGGATCCGAAGAGACGTCCGAGGACGTACGGTTCCCGTACGCGCGCGCGTACGGCCGCGAAGACGCACCTGTTCGAGCGACGTGTTGGCGTGCCTATGCCTGCGAGCTCCATCAGGAGGTCCTGGAACGATTCCTGGATCCGATCGTCGAAGTTGGACCCCATGGACGGTCGCGAACGTTGCGAACACCGTCAGTCGGAGATCCCAAGGGTCCGACGCCACGTCCTGTCGATGCCACGAATGCGCCTACAACTCCTCATTTTCCACAGTCCCAGTCCCTGTTCCCCGTACAACGAAAATCAGCCGTCGACTGGATCGGCTGCGAGGCGCATCGCGTTCGATTGGCTTCGTCTGCGGCTTCTCGGCTCCGTCGAGCGGGTCGACCTTTCGGCTTTGGCGCTGGTTTTTGTTTCGTTCCACGCACGCACGCACGCACGCGGAACGCCACGTTCCGTCCGTTTGTTCCGCTTCGACCTCTTCGTTTCCCACCGTCTCGTTTCGACGTCCACTTCCAGCCTGCATTGCGTTTCCGCTGGTTCCCTTCGCACGTCGACCTCCGCACCTCCATCCCATCGGCATCGCACCACATGGTTCCCACGTCTGCTTCGCCCGCGCCCTCGTGTCCACGCACCTGTTCTCCCTCTTCTCGGGGAGGTCCTCCCTTCGTTCTCGATCGCAGCTGTGCGGAAGTCCAGGCGGCGCGAACGCGCGAAGCGACTTCAAACGTCACGCGAGTCGCTTCGTCTCCACTCCCTCTCCTCTCCCAGACACAGCCACACAGAGAGTGAGTGAGAGGGAGAGGGGGAGGGGGCGAACCTGGACGACGGGGAGGTATCGATACTCGAGGGAAAGGTATCGATGGGAGGGAGGAAGAGGATCGTGGGGGGTCCTGGGGGAAGGCAGGAAAGGCGGGAAATGGACCTCCCCACACGGGCAGACGTCCATGGAAAGGACGTCCAGGGGCGACCTCTTGGACCAGATCGCGTCGAGGAATATCCTGGAAGAGACGGGATGAAAGGAGTATGCTGTCGATCCTCTGCGGGCATGGAAGATTCCCGACCGTGGATTCGTGACAGGACCGTTCTGGACTTGATTTCTCGGAGATGGCGGGAAACCGAACCGCCCCAATTGAAACGACGCGATCCTCTACGAGGAATGGCTCGGCTGCTGCATCGATAGGGAATAAGTTCCTATCGTCGTATCGCCCGAGGCCCGATGCGTCGAGGAATGGGGGAAGGCGTCCTGCAGCAAGAGCCGTCCCCGTCCTCGTCGGCCGACATCGATAGGGAACGTCCACGAGAGAAGATTCTGTTACATAACGAGAGTTTCGTCTTCTTGCGCAGAGGATGGTTCGAAGAGAAAATTCCGTGGATGAGACCTTCGGGTGCGGCAGTGGCTGTAGCTCGATCCATGGGTCCAAGATTTCTGCACACAGAAGACATTGAAATCAGTCCGAATAGGAGCAAAAAAATTTGTACCAGGTGTAGCTGAGGCTGCTTAAAAGTGGTCACTGTCTTGAAGCAGGACTGGCATTGCCAAGCATTCGCGTGAACCCCGCCTAGGAAAGACGAGGCCCAGGCGACGAATCATTCGTCTGGTAACGGACCACGCGCGAAAATTTGCACCAAACCTTGGCAAACAGTCCCTTCCACAACACCTGAATGATCCTGCGGAAGCTTCTCGCCATCGCAATTCCAAAGTCGTTCCGCATCCTTAGGCTGGATGCGAAACTGGTCGGTTTCCACAGCCTGAACAAAAGGCAGAGCCAAAGGATCCGAGTTCTTCTTTGCAAGCCGAATGAGAAAGCGTAAAAACTGGAGTCTGGAACACATCTTCACCATGATGAGAGTGATTTTTCCATCCGACAAGTGCGAATGTTTGGACATACCCTCAGGAGACTGATCACAACGACAGGATAGAATAGGACCTGCAACAGCCAGAAACTTTTTGTCCATCATTCCCCAGTCGGCCAGGCCTTCTTCAAGCAGCTCATGCTCCTCCATCGAGCCGCTTGCTGACTCTACTTCTGTTTCAGAGTTTACACTCACCGTAGATGTTGTGTTCGTGTGCCTGTGCAGGGCAGCGTTGGTATTCCCACCATTGTTGCAAATAGGGCACTGGTAATAGCAAACAGAATTAGAACGTGGGGTCCGCGAGCGCTTGTAGCAGACCTTTACGTGGTGAGACTTGTGCCTCAAGAAGGTGATGGCACCGGCAATGCTATATCGAAGGGGCCCCATCCATCGCAGGCTTTCACTCCTGCTGATGACCTCTCCAAAGAAACCAAATCCTACGAAAGAAGCTACGTACCTGGTTTCCTCCCCTGCTTGAAGTCTCACCATGTCTATGTCCATCCTATCTCCTACAATAACATGCAAAGTAGCAGCTTCCACGGAGCGCGTGCCTAGCGTGCTGACCACCACAGTATCGGTCGATCCTGCTGGTATGATGCCGAACCTCATTCCCTTTAGTGCTTCTTCGTGCTCCGCGTCGCGATGGCGAAGTGTCATTATTCCATTGATCATTTCTCCAAGAAAACCATCGCCTCCAAGTCCAACGATCCCATTGACATCAGCAAAATCCTGGAGGGACAAGGACTCCAGAATCTTCTTGGCGTGCCCTGCATATTCTGTGGTGATGACCTTGCAATCGACTTGGGCATGGTGGAAGAGCGGCGCCGACACTTCTTCCCAAACCTTGCCCGCTCTTTGGCAGCCGCCGTAGGGATTGATGAACACAACAAGACGCCGGGGACGTTCGCCTCGAAAGCCAGCTTGCATGGAAGCAAGGGATTGTATGCGCTGAGCCCAACAGCGTGCATCATCTGCAGAATCGCATCCAAACAGAACACTTTTCCTGTACCAATGGTTGGGGGAGGCGGGGTTGCTGCTCACATAATGGACGGTGAAGTAGTGTTTCTTCCCTCTGTCGAAGTGCTTTTTTTTCTTCAGGACCCCCATGCACGACATTTGGATGTGATAGTGTTGCGCTTCCACTTGCTCGAATCGGCTCGGATCGTTTTTGATTCTTTTCCAAAACGCGCTGCATTTTCTTCGCAAAGCAGCAAGGAGCTTGGACAAGCGGCATGTGGGTTTCGGGGTGTCGACCACGGTGGATCCAAGGATGCTGTTCAGCTGGATGTTGTTTCTTTTCCCTTCTTCAAGCCTGTGGTTTCCTGCGTCCCAGGACATCTGATCGGCGTGAAGCACCACGTTGGTTCGTTCGGCCACGAGTTTCAGCTTGCCTGTTTTTTGCGTCGGTTTCCTTTCTTCCATCCACACTTCCATGTGACCTTCCAGGACGGTGGTTCTTTCATGAGACGTGTTCCTATGTGTCGCGAGTCTCTCGTGGACAGGTGGCGAAGACGGCCTTCGTCTCGGCGTGCTGCCACCTTTGCCGAACGACGTGTACGTGGACGCCACGACGCTTCCGTTGCCATGATCGTTCGACGTGCCTTCTTTCGTCGCATGCGTCGCCTCCATCCTTCACGTCCACCTGCGTTTCAATAGCCTTTGTTCCCGCGGATCCGCGTCCGCATGTCCACTTGGTTCTTCTTGCACTGCACGTACGTCGCGTGCACGCTCGCGCAGCTCTCCGGCACGCCTCGCGCGTCTTGGATGCAGTCCTTGATGCTCCTTCCTTGCTCCGACACGCACGCGCTCTTCGCCACGCAGCGCACGAGCTGATCCAACAGGCCGCTGCACGACGTGGACATGGACGCACGTGGACGACGATTGGGCGACGTGTGCGACGCGATGCGCGCGTGCAGCGGCGCTTCGCCGCGTCGGAGGAGCGGCGAGGCGGCAGGCGGAGGACGCGGGAGGTGCAAGGGAAGCGCAGGCGTGCGCGTGTGCGCGTCTGGCGACGCGGCGCTGGTGTGGTTGGACGAGCTGGCCAAGAGCCACGACGGCGAACGTGCGCTGTTCCACGACGTGACGTGCACCGTCGCACGTGGCGACAAAGTGGCGGTGATCGGCGCCAACGGAAGCGGGAAGACCACGCTGCTGAAACTCGTGGCAGGAGAAGACGCGCCGGACGAAGGAAACGTGCAATGGCGAAGAGGAATGCGCGTCGGATACTTGCCGCAAGAACCCAAGCTGGCGGCGGAACACACCGTCCTGGACGCCGTGGTCAAAGCAGACACGCTGGTCGGCCAAGCGGTGCGCGAGTACGAAGAAGCGCTCGTGTGGAGCGCAAAGCAAGCGCCGGGATGCATGAAAGCACTGGAACAAGCCATGGCCAAAATGGACAGCTTGGACGGATGGGAACTGTACGCAGAAGCCAAACGTGTGCTGGATGGATTGGGATGCCAAGAAGTCGACCAAAGAGTCGGCCAACTCTCCGGCGGAATGAGAAGAAGAGTGGCACTGGCCGCTGCGCTGCTGGCCCAACCCGACCTGCTGGTGCTGGACGAACCCACCAACCACATGGATCTGGAAACCGTGCGCTGGTTGGAACAGAAACTCGGGGTCCCGAACCTGTCCGTGATGCTGGTGACGCACGATCGATACTTCATGGAAGCGACCTGCAATCGAATCCTCGAACTGGAAGGAGGCAAGGCATACATGCACAACTTTGGAGGAAATGGCAGCTACGAGCGATTCCTGGACGCACGAAGAGAAAGGAGAAAACAGATCGAAGCGGATGCAGCAAGAGCCAAGAACAAGCTCAGGAAAGAAGCAGAGTGGATGAGACGAATGCCGAAAGCAAGGCAAACCAAGAGTCGTGCAAGGATCGATCGGTTCTACAAGCTTTCAGAACGAGCTTCACGTCGCGCAAGCAAGGATCTATCCATCCAATTGGAAAGTGCCATGACAAGGCAAGGGACAAAAGTGGTCCTCATGGACGATGCCTGTCTCGAAATTGGAGGGAAACAAGTGCTGGAGAACTTCACGTACGAGTTTGGCAAAGGCGAGAGATGGGGGGTGGTCGGACCAAACGGGGTGGGGAAATCCACGTTTTTAAATGCCATCGCCGGGGAAATGGCCCTCGACGCTGGTACACGGGATGTTGGGGATACTATCACAATAGGGTACTACAAGCAAGACCCGCCAGAGGTGCCCGAGGGTTTGAAGCTGCTGGATTACGTGAAGGAGTTTGCCGAAGCATCGACCAAGCTTTCGCCGGAGGGGAACCCTGTACGGTCAGACTTCATGCTGGAGCGGCTGGGCTTTCCAAGAAAGCGCCACATGCAGCTGTGTGGGAGCTTGAGTGGAGGGGAAAGGCGGCGCTTGCACTTGGCCACCGTGCTTCTGAAGCAGCCCAACTTTCTGATTTTGGATGAGCCAACCAATGACCTCGATCTGCATACCATTGAAGCCTTGGAAGAGTACTTGGAGAATTTTGAGGGGACCCTCCTGGTCGTGTCTCACGATCGTCGGTTCTTGGACAATGTGGTGGATCGATTGTTCGTTTTAGAAGGCGGAGAGGAAGTGTACGTATATGACGGTATGTTGAGCGAATACTTAGAAGATCGAGAGCAGCAAAAGAAAGCGGAGCAGGCACAGCAAAAACGGACAAAAAATTCGCAGGAACCTGCAAAGCCTGCAGAGTCCAATGTCGCTCCTTCGAGCACGCTCAAGAAGCTTAGTTTCGGGGAAGAAAAGGAACTGGAACGTCTCGAAGAGGAGATGGAATCGTTGAATCTGGAGAAGGCAAACCTGGAGGCTGCGTTGGCAGAGCACTCATCCGGCGCCCAGGATGTGGGCACGATCACTGAGCTTTCCCAAGAGCTTTCCAGCTTGTTGACTGCGCTGGACCAAAAGACGGAGCGTTGGTTGGAACTTGCGGAGCGTGCAGAGCTTTCCTAGCGTGGCCTCTTATCTTTTCTTTGGAGAAATTGCCTCCTTCTGGTCATTTGCACGTCCTCTTTTCAGAAAATCGTAATTTGCGGACATTTCTACGTGTTGAACAGGAGTGTGGTGTTCTATCGTGTCCTGCAGGTAGTTCCCCATGCACGGCTTTGCATTGCATCCTTTGCTTCCATCGTCCTTTTCCTGGTCCAGTGGATTGCAATGGCTCCTTCACAACCATGTGATTCCCACCATGTCGTATCTCCATTCTCCTTGTCCACGTTGCATGCACCAGTGTCGCACAAGTCAAGCTGGAAGGCGTTGGACTTGATGTGGTGGTGGGAATGGCTTGGGTTCACCTGGGACGTGGCAGGGTCCAAGCCCATTGCCTTTCGTGTTCCTACCGTCTTCCTTTCGTTTTCCTTCGTTCCCTTTCAAAGCTTCGGTTTCGATCGGTGGTGCCAACCGGACGATTGGACCAGGAGGTGGGAAGCGTATCCATGGCGACCACACACGACGGCGACGTGGCGCGATGGCGCGTGGTGGCACGTGCGCCACACGTCGACCGTATGCGCCGCTCCCATCGACGAGGACGTCGCGAGAGACCGTCCACGTCCACTGGGACCGAGCCAAGGGAAACGTGCGTGGGAATCGTGCAAAGGGATGCGCGAAACAGGCCGTGGCGCTGCTGCTTGCCTTGTCCATGAGCAGCTGCGACGAAGCGCGTGCTTTCCCGTTCAAGGTCGAGAAGGATCCAGTGTCGCCGTTCGTGATGTACGGCGCCGTGTACAAGAAGTACTGGATCGAAGACGTGGTGGACAACAAGGTGGCGGCGCGTAGGAAAGGCACCACCGCCATCGCCTGCACGGGTGCGGTGTCGGAAGGGAATGCCACGTCCATCGACAGAGCGGCCTTGCCGACGGTCCCGAACGAATCCATGCCGGACGCAGCTACGTGCCAGACGCGAGAAGGGATCACGCCAGACGTGGCGTGCTTGGCTGCGTGCGACGCGTCGTGCAGAGCGTCGGTGGAACAGTTGGTGGAACGGCAAAAAGTGGTGACAGGATATGCATTGGACCAAGACGACCAAAACAAAGTGATCAAGAGTTGCGTGCGACAATGCAAATACGAGTGCACGAAGCCAGGCCAGTTTTCTTCGTTCGCTGCGCCCTTCAAGCGATGATGGCGAGCGTGCGCATGGCTTGGTTGGAATAAAAGATACAGGAGATTGCGGTGCGTCCCACGCAGGCACGTTCACGTTCAGTCGTCCTTCTTCTGTTGCGGATCCACCGGTTCAGGCTGAAGTGTTCGCACCTCTTCTTCGGCAGCGTCTGCGCGTTGGATCAGCCGATGCACGCGCAAGAGGACGATCCACAACGTGAAGCTGTACAAGGCGATCCAGAAGTTGCGTTCCGTGCGCCATTTCCTGGCCAAGAATCCCGTGCGTTGGTTGGGCGACGCGTCGTTCGGCGCTTCCACCAAGGTGAGCGTGGCACGGGTGGTGGCGGCCAAGGACGTGGTGGTGACGAGGAGCATCACTTGTCCCAGCGTGAAGGCTTGCAAGATGCGCACGGAGAGGATCGTGTGCACGAGCTTGGCGATGGGATGTCTCCAGCTCCTGGTTGGCACGCACTCGTCCCCACCATCCGTCAATTCTCGTTCCTTTCCGATCGCGCTTTCCTTCGCTTCCTTCGCGTCTCCCTCTCACCTCGGCAGTGGCGCAAGCATCAGCACCAGCATCACCAGCGGCACGGGGAACGTAGCGTCCACGTACACTTGCCATGCCGAAGACATCGCACTCCACGCCACACCTCCTTTCCACGTGCTCTCTCTCTCTCAACATCTCTCTCTCTCTCTCTCGATCTCTCCCAAGATCTCTCTGACGATCTCTCTCTCTCTCTCTCGATCTCTCCCAAGATCTCTCTGACGATCTCTCTCTCTCTCTCTCTCGATCTCGAGCGACTGCTGTGGGAGTGGGTCTGAGGGAGACCTCACTCGATGGGGTGGAACGGGGAGAGGGACGAACCGATGCCTTCTGTCCGTGGGTTGGAAACCGAGGACTTGATCGGACAGACCCGAGACGGGTCCGGTTCGATCCGCCTGGGAAAGGAACGCGAAACCGAAACACCGTCGAAGCGGAACGAGGCGTGGCGGCGGACCAGCGCCATGCGACCGTTGACCGAAGAAGAGACGAAAGCGGTGTTCGAAAAGCTGCACAAGTTCGTGGGAAAGAACCTCAAAGCACTCGTGGATCGAAAGGACGAACCGCACTGCTTGCGACTGCAGAAAAACCGCGTGTTCTACGTACGAGACAGCCTCATGCGAAGAGCCACCAACGTGTCCAGAGACAAACTCGTCGCATTGGGAGTCTGCTTGGGAAAATTCACGCACAGTGGGAAGTTTAGGCTCACCGTTTCGTGCCTGGACACCATCGCCCAATATGCGACGCACAAGGTGAGGGAACCCACCGAACGACCAAGCCCAATGATCGATCGTACATACGCAAACTACACTTCAGTCTTCAAAATGAACGAATGGTGATTCGACGTTCCAATGCTGAGGGCTGCGAAAGAGGTTGCTGCTCCCCAAAACAATGCGATGGAAACGATGCGGAACGAGCTGACGTCGGTGTGGAACGGACGTGCCCGATCTCTGTGCAACAGGTGTGGGTGAAACCATCTTCCGAAATGGGCTTCCTCTATGGGAACCATGTCACGAAAGTTGGACTGGGTAGAATCACGGAAAATACCACGCAAAACCAAGGTGTGGTCATCTTTTCCATGGCAGACATACCCTTAGGTTTTGGCGTAGCTGCCAAGTCGACGCAAGACTGCAGGAAGTTGGATCCTGGAGGGATCGTGGCCTATCACCAATCGGACGTAGGAGAGTACCTGAGAAATGAAGAAGAAATAGGTTGAAATGCCCTCCGATGCCCAATAAAGCACACCACCAGTTATTTCCGAGAAATAAATCGTTGTCCTATCTCTTTCTGTAAACCCACACAGACGCTGCCACAACGGCCACGGCGATGCCAACGGCAACACCTCCCCAGTAAGCTGTGGGCACTGAATCCTCTCGCCCAGATCGCCCCCAGTCAAGCTTGTTGACGGCAGATAGAAACATGCCATGGACCTTGGCAAACACACCCTCTCTGGGACGCAATGTCAAGATTGTACAGTGGGATTGCGGCGGTTTCGGCAACAGCGTGTTCAAAGCCCATGACATTTCGCCACATGGATCCTCCTTGCACGCTTCCAGAACAGCCTCTCTTTCTGCTTCTTTACGAACATGAGCCTCATCCAAGCCACCATTGCTTCTGTATTCTTTGGAACGGCAGCAGTAGAGAACTTGCTCCAACCAGAATGAGTTCTCTTGCATCATCTCTTCTCGGACACGCTTCTCAATCTCGAGAACAGTAGCCACTTCGTTGGGTTCGACTCCTTCCTTCTGCAGACGCAGGAGCTCCTCTAGTACCATGTCAGGGAGTGATGTAGCCAGGTTGGGATCGCACGAGAAGGATATAGCAACATCCCCTACGACATCGTCCCGGTGGACCGGGAGATCGGCCCCAAAAAAGTTTGAAACAGAGACGTTGTAAACATGCCCATGGGTGAAGCGAAGCAACCTCGTCAATCTTGTCTCAATAACTTTGCACATGAGCCCCAGCAGAGTTGCCAGCCTCTTTTGCACGCGGCATGGAAAAGTTATCTGCACAACGCCGCAGGGTTCAATCATTGGCAAAGTCATATCCTCCCGCACTGACTTCTGAGGAAAGGAGAAGTCCAGCGGCTTCAAATTCTCCGGCCTGGACTGCTGAGAAGGAGCCCCATCGGGTATGGAAGCCAGATAGTTTTCCAACAGGGGTACCATTGCCTCTTCTGCTACATTACCCACCATTGTGACAATAAAGTCGGCAGGATTAGTAAAAAAGCCGGAAAAGTACTTGCAGGCCTTTCGGGTGTCTATACGAGAGAATTCCTCCAAAGTTAAGGGCCGAAAGTAATAACAATCGTAGTTCAGCTCATTGACACGGTTACTGAATACCTGCATGGGGTCACGAAGACGTGATACGATAGATTCTCGAATCAATTGCTTCACAGCTATCAGTTCTTCTTCTGCAGGTTTGACCTCCGTCATAAAGAGCAGGTGAATAAGCTGCACCGCTACTTCTAGGTCCTCCGGGGATTGGTCTCCACCAAAGCTGCGTCGATAGGCACCAACACCTACGCTGACATCCACACGCTTGTCTGCAACAATCTCCGATAGCACACTTGGTCTCAATCCAAAAACCCCCAATTCCAGGGCCAGATCTCTCCCCACGGATGCGTTGCGAAAATCCTCTTCGGCAACGTTAGAGAGTGCCCCCCATGCAAAACCTGACACTAACACCTGATCGTCCAGGTAGTCGGTTTGTTTGAGCATAACACGCATGCCATTTGACAGAATGAACTCAACCACCCCTAGCTTGGGATGCTCTTTCCTCTGAGCAATTGATCCAGGCCCTGGCAAAGGAGAGATGAGGCTTTCTGGGATGTCTTCCTCTTCCCAGGCTTCAATGTTGCCCATCTCTTCCATTGCTTGAGCTTGGTGCACTACAGACCCCAGCTTTTGTTCATCAACAAGTTTGCGATGTTCAATGCTTTTCACAACACAGCTATCAGTCACATGGAAGTTTTGGGACAAAGATGCAACTTCCTCCAAAGCAATCGTCTTCAACAGAGTCTTCACAAGCCTAGCTTCGTATTCCGGCGCCACCACAAACTCTTGATTTAAAAAATGCCTCTTGTACTCGTCACGCACATCCTCTGAGTGCGACTGCTCCCGCTCAATGAAGGTGGATTCCGCCTCTGCTAGGAGCTTGGACTTGGCAAGCTTCAGCTCCCTCTCTGAAATCCCATACATGCGTAGCCGAGCCAGTTCCAACAGCAGGCGTTCTAATGCCACCAGCACTTGTCCCTCTGGACAAGCTGCTGCTACCACGAAGTTGTCGATAGGTTTGACTGGACGATCCGTGGAGGCAGAGGCCGTGTAAAACGGCGGATTTCTACCGCGCGAGATCTTGAAGAAGCGAGAGTTCAACACATGCTCAAAAAGTTCTATCTTGAGGAGCTCGCGGAAATCTTTGGCACTCTTCAAAGGCATACATGGGTACGAGAAGTTCACATATACTCTGGATGTTGTGGTTTCCTTGTCAACGAAAGCCTTGTACCTTGGTTCTGGGTGTGGGACAAACCCGAAATTTGGCACAGGCAAGGGATCTCCAGATAGCTTCGGAAATGAATCAAAGTTGGCCTCGATGAGCTGGACCACTCGATCCAGGTCTTCAAAGTCCCCCACTGCGACGATGGCCATATTTTGGGGTCGATACCACTTCTGATAGAACTTCCGAACGGTGTCTGCATCCACATTTCGTATGATCTTTTCCAGTCCGATGGGCAGCCGATCTGCATACCTTGTACCTTCCAGCACCAGTTTCCAGTGTGCTTCAGCAATCCTTCCGCTTGCATCTCTCCCTTGCCTCCATTCTTCGAGCACCGCACCTCTTTCTTTTTCCACGTCTTCGGCGGAGCACCGGATGTTTTTTGCGAATTCAGAGAGCACCTTGATTCCCTCTTCGAGCAGTCCGTCTTGATCGATGGGCACCAGCAGCTCGTAGCACGTCTCGTCGGCGGAGGTGTACGCGTTCTGGCAGGCCCCAAACTCCGCTCCAATGCTTTCAAGGAACTTCACGAGGTCGTGGTTGGAGAACTTCTCCGTCGCGCTGAAGGCGAGGTGTTCCACGATGTGTGCCACGCCTCTTTCATCTTCTTCTTCGACAGCAGATCCGACGCCCACCACCAACGAGAGGGCCGCTCTCGCTTTGGGTTTTCGATTGTGGCGCACGTAATACGCTGTTCCTGCCCTTGTGGTCCCTCTCCTGGCTTCCGTTCCGTCTCCTGCGTCCAAGGGAAGCGCTCGTTCCGCCGTCTCTTCCTCCCATGGCGCGTCTGGCAGTTCTCGAAAGGCCGCCTTCGCCATGGCCGTCGGTCCGACTCGTCCCCATCCACACGAGTCGATCCAAGCCCCTCGTCTCCACCACGGTCTGTGTCCCGGTTCTCCTCGGTTCGCAGTTGGGAACCGCCTTCCAATCGAAGGTCGTCCCTCCAACTCACGATCCCTTTGGAACACCCGGTTCGACCGTCCCCCTCGATCCGTCTGTGGGGACCGTCGTTCCCGCCAAGTGGACGACGTTCCGACACGTGAGGAGAGAGCGATGGCGGAAGGCGGACGTGGTTCACGGCACCACGGCGGAACGACAAGCCTCCTCGACGCGTACCTGGGTGGACAAGACGTCCAAGATGTCCTGGATGGCTACGCGTGCGATCTTGCGCAAGGGCAGGACGGAAAAAGGCTCCTCCATCTGCATGCCCACTTCGTCGATGCCCAGGAGGAGAAACGAGACGAACAACGTGCTCGGCAGCGTCATCCATCCAAGGCTGCTCCACAACACAAACGGAAGCAAGGCGAGCCACAATGCCAACGCACGCGTCGTGTGACGCTTGTACGGAAGGCACACCGGTGTGCTGAACATGCGCTCGCAGCCGCCCAAACATCTCGACAGCGTCGAAAGATCGCGCTCCAACTCCATGAGCGGCTTCTCGCCCAACCCTTTCGCTTCTCTGGCGTGCGTAGAAGCCATCTGGAGCGCCGCAAGGGTCGGATGCGGCGCCCAAGCCACCAGACGCGCGTCGGACGGATCCAAAAACAAGACTCGGAGCGCATCCTCAAGTGCCTCGCGTTGCAATTCGTCGCTCCCATTGCCGTCGTTCGACGTCGAAACCGGCACGAATTTGGCGTTGAGGCATTCGAAAAAGGCCGCCGTTGCACGTGCGACCCCTTGTGCGCGCGGAGGATCTAGCGGCATGATCCAACACGCACATTTCCGAGCCACTTCCCTCGCAGTCGTCTGTGCTTCTCCAAAGTTCTTTCGCACATCTAACCACCTTGCATAGGATCGATTGGTGCGCAACACAAGCAGCAGCGCGAGTGCCGATGCCGTCAGCTGCAGTGGCAAAGGATTGAGCTGGAGCTTCGGAAAGCGCGTTCCCAAGAGGCAGGCTGCCAAAGCACATCCGCCGAGCGCAGCGAGAGGTTCCAACAACGCCACGAACACTGCTGAAGTAGGCAAGGTCGCCAGATCGCGGAAGAATCGTCGACTGCTGCGATGTCTGGGCCAATCCTTCGACGTGTAGCTGGTGGCCCTGCGAGACCTCGCCGTTTCCTTGTACGCGTCGAACCAGGAAGCGTCCGATCCCGTAGCGCTCGCACGCGCCACTGCGACGCGTTTCCGATTTCCATGTGCGCATCCCAGGCCGGCGTGCGACGCGTGGCGTGACGTTCCGACGTGCGCTCGCATCTTCGCCACAGCGACGACTGCTTGCAGGACGAAGTTCCCCGACTTGTATTTCCGAACGAAGTGTACGAACCGGCAGAGCAAGCTGATATCTTCCCACCGTAAAAGGAACGACGAGCCACCTCAATTCATATGCGGAAAAAAGTGGAAACGAAGTGCAATTACACCTGCACGAGTGAGACGCTGTCGATGGTTTGGGAGGGCAAAGCGACCTTCATGCGATGCGTGCACATAGATTCACCCGTCCACAACAATAGGAGTGGGATGGGACATCAATGACATGGACCATTCTCCATCCATTCGACCGTGAATTACGAATGGACGACGAGTCAATTCGTGGTGCGTTCGACCAATTTACAACTACGCATGGTGTTGGATTGAGAACGTAAGTGTTGGTGATGGAATACAAGCATTTCGAGGCGTGGCTAAATGACATGTTTGTGCACATCTCCATTTGGGTCTACCGCACGCTCGTTCGCAGAGGGAGTGTTGAACGAGTTGCGGATAGTGAACCTGATGCCTCAAAATTTAGCAAGGTTCGTAACACACGGGACACCAATCAGTACATGTGCGTTTTCCCACACACCCTAGGCAAGCGTCCTTGGGCGCACCAACGCCCACCTCTGCATTGCTCGGCACATCCTTTCCACCGTGTGCAGGAGGTCTACCAAGTCGCATGCCGGACCTGTTGCATGTTGCCAGATGATGGAATGGTTCGGGCACACGGTTGCAACCTGGTGGTCGAATCTTCGATTCTTCTCTGGAGATCCTTCGTCCGATGGGTGGAAACGGATGGTCACCAGCATCGAGAGAAGAAACTACTGTGGCGCAACTAGAAGCGAAGAGGTGTCGCAACGCGTGCAAGTGACGTTTGGACGATGCGACACGTGGTGTTCAACCAGGACGCGTCCTGCGTGGCGTCCTGCACGGACAGAGGGGTCCGGATTCATCGATGCGACACCCACGAGTGCTGCTACGTGGACGAACGGACGGACGTGCGACTGGCGGAGATGCTCTTCAGCACCTCTCTTCTCGCGGTTGGAGGAGGTCCTGCAGACAAGAAGCTGGCGACGAAGACCGTGTGCGTCATCAACACGGCGAAGCACACCTTTATTCGAGAAATCGTGTTGCCAAAAGCCGTGCTTGCCCTCCGAATGAACCGTAAAAGGCTAGTGGCAGTCATGGAAACGGCCGTTTCGGTCTTCGAACTGGCCGACCTCTCGTCAATCAAGACCGTGGAAACTGCCAGGAACGCAGGCGGAACATGTGCTCTTTCTCCTAATCCGAATCGAAACTACCTGGCCCTTCCTGGAAACGATACGAATGGACAGGTGGTGCTCTACGATTTGGAAGACGCACACCTCATCTGTGACTTTCCTGCACACAAGTCCCCACTGTCCGCACTGACCATGAATGCAGAAGGGAACCTACTTGCTTCTGCATCCGTCTCAGGGACCGTAATTCGCCTTCACGAGCTGCCCAGTGGAACCAAGAGATGCACCTTTCGAAGGGGTACTTACACGTCCAAAATCCTGTCGCTGGCTTTCGGCCCTCCAGGAGTGCAGGTGTCCTTCTTGGCTGCACTTAGTGAAAGGGGTACTGTACATATATTCCAGGTCGATCCAGTCAGGAGAAACCTCAAAGATAAATCCATCTCTCGAGCCGCAGGGGGTATTCTTGCTTCCGTCCTCCCATCCGTGTCAGACATAGTCGAGCAAACCAGGAGCCTTGCCACCATACGCGTTCCCCTGGGGGGCTCGCATGCAGTATGTTCCTTGAGAGCAGTGGAACAAATGGAGGAAGATGACGAGGAGGAGGACCCTGGTACTGCCCACTCGGCAAAGCAGGTGTGTAGATCGGAGGGAAGCATGCGAGTGCTTGTTTTGACGTTTGATGGTGTGTTGTATGACTACCTGGTGGAGAACATGTTCAACCCTGAAAACATCAAGTGTACCCTGCAGAAACAGACCCTGCTAGGAGATTCACCACCAGGGAGAGGGGGAGCTTCCATGCGACTCCGGCAAAATTAATAAAGTTATGGAAAAAACCCAACCTTGCGCAAAGCAGACACCAGCTCATCCTTCTTCATACGTGAATACCCCTTTATTCCCAAAGCTTTGGCGCGTTCACGCAGTTTGGAAACGGTCCAAGAGCCTACATCGGCCTCTGTAGGCGCCGGTTTTGGCTCATCAAGGCGAAAAGTGCCATCCTCAGACATGCCCTCCTCAGAATCCATGGCAAGTGCAGATTCCAATGCAGTCTTTTCCCTGCTAAGCTCATCTAGTGTGTTCAGAGCCTGTTTCAAATCCCTTGCTGTGTTCTCTGCCAGCTGCAAGGCCCTTTGTTCACTCTCTTTGGCTTTCAAAACTAGTTTTTCGGTGCGTTCTAGCTCTTCTCGAAGCTGGGTGGCAGATTCCTCCTCCAGGTTCATCGTTTCTTCCCTTGTAGTTCCAACTGCACTCAGACTGGAAACCGCACTCCTTTTTGAATCTGATTCTTCGAATTCATCACCTCGTTGCGAAACTGTCTTGTAGGACCGGTAAGCAGAAAGCTCCGAATCCATCTCCGAATACCTCTTCTCGATAGCCTTCTCTCTGGCTTCTAAAGCTCTCTGCATTTCTGTCACCTTTCGTTTGATGTCATTCATTTCTGCATCGTGCATCTTTTGCATTTCTTTCTCGGCATGCTCCACTTCCATCACAGCCTCCACTCTCAGATGGACAAATTCCTTCTTCAGCATCTCCACCTTGTTCTGTAATTCGTTCCGCTCCATGAGCAACCGCTCATGTTCCATCTGGAGGCTGTTTCTCTCCTTTTCTGCGTCTTCTCGAAGGAGACTGTTTTCTTTCTCCAAGCAGACGACCTCCATTTCTTTCACTTTGAGATCGTTTCCAGCTTGCCTAACTTCGGACTGGATATTCGCGGTACGACTCTCGAGGTTGATCCCACGCCCCCTCTCGCGCATGTAGTCCGAAAAAAGCTTTCCTATCAACGCTTGCGACACTCCACGAGCCTTGTTTTCTTCGTAGCGCAAGTACTTCTCCACGCCGAGCGCAGTGCCCAAGGCCATCACAGCCACTCCGCTTCCGACCGTCGCGAGTCGCATGGCGGCGTCTGCAGCTTCCGTGTAGGCTTTGGCGCGCACAGGACATCTCTGCTTCACCCTCGGCGTCCTGTGGATCACGCAGGAGCTGGTGGAAGTGCGCGCCATGCGGCTTGCGCACACGTCTTGGCCACGAAATGGCCGTGTGTGTCGGCACATCGACATCCTGACACACAAAGACCGTACATGGACAGCAGTCTCTCCGGTCCATGGATCGAACGGTGTTTGCAGGACATGGACAAGAGAGATCCAATGGCGTGGATCGTCTGCACGGAATCCAATTCCACGTCAACAAGACGAAGTCGAGGAAGCAAAGTGTGGAAGACGCCCAATTCGTGCGAACAGAGGAAGGAGACGTACGATTCGAGCTGCTTCAGGTCGAAAGCGCGGTTATTCTCTCCATCATTACATGGCCCGTTAAACTACGCAGTGTAACGCAGGAACTTCCCTTCGTTGCCAAGAATGAAACCCATGTTCTCGAAGAATTTCACAAGGTACAGGTTCCCAGAGATGTTGTCGGCAGATTTTTCTCTCCTCCACGTCCTACCTCCGTCGACGGTCTTGTAGAGGCTTCCACTGCCTCCCACTCCGTATCCCACCATCTCGTCTTTGAAGCCAAGATCCAGCACACCAAAGCCACGCGAGCCCAGCTTCTGCTCCGCGAATTCTTCGCTGCCCTGGCCTCCTTCTTGGATGTACACGCCTCCTCCGCGTGTCAACATCCAGAGCTTTCCATCGGGCATGAAGCCCATGTTCTGGAGCCTTCTGCCCGTCACGCGGTTGTGGGGAGTCCAGAACGTATCTCCTGGAGACCAGGTCATGTAAAAGTTGCCACGGGAGTTGACGCCCACATACCTTCCATCGTCCCCTCGCTGCACCGTTGCGAATGTGCCTGTGTAGTACGAGGCGCCGCTGATTCCACTGCTGACGGTCCTGTTCAGCGTGGCATCCACCGTCTCTTGCACTGCAGCTTTCCAGGATTGGGCCGCGTCCGAGGTCACGTAGATGGCTCCTTGATCGGTGGCCATTTCAGCAGCACCATTTCCAAGGGCGGTGATGAGGATAGGCGTTCCGGGTAGTTTGGCGCTGAGCGGGATCCTTTCCCAGGTGGATCCTCCATCAGTGGTGTGTAGGAGGATGGCAGGTTTTCCAATGATCCATCCTTCGTCTCCACTGAAGGAGACGGCGTTGAACCTGTAGTTGAAATCTTCGTCTCTGGCGGCTGCAATGGATCTCGGTTCCCAGTTCCTACCACCGTCTGTGGTTTCGAGCAGGGTTTGTCGTGTGCCTACGACGAACCCGTGTTTGGGATCTCGTTCAGAGAACGCCACGTCTAGGAGGATCACTTCTGGATCCACGGGCAGGTCCACGAGTTCCCAATCTCCGTAGACGTAGTCCGTTTCGGCGTTTGCATCCTCCTTCCATCCTGCCAGGGTAGCTCCGAGCATCGCTGCACGCAACAGGGCATCCCTCCTGGGCACTGCGTTTCCTTCTTTCCCTTCCTTGGCCGCTTGTGTCCTCCCTTTTCGTTTCCACGTTTCTTCCTCCGCTTTCCCGCTGGCACCGTTCCTTCGGCTCCATCCCTTGGCCACGTGCGTGTGCCTTGCGACCGCGACGCGTTCCATCTTGCTTCGACCGGTGCACGCACGCGCACGATCGCTCCACTCGTGCGTTGCGCCACGTCCACCGCGACCGTCGACTCGGCTCACGTGTGGCGGTGGTGTCCTGGCCCCTCTGCCTCATCCACTCCCACCGAGACCCACCCAGAAGCAGGGTGGACGTCCTGAGCGACTGAGAGGGAGAGAGGGAGAGGGATGACGCGGCCGTCTCCCCTCCGCAGATCCCCGGGGAGGGAGAAGATTCTCTCGGGGAGGAGGAGGGGGGAACGTAGGATGAAAATAAGTGGATTAGGGAGCGGCGTGGCGACACGCACGTGCGAGGCGCACGAAGAACTGGTCGACGTCGTGCGTGGTGGAACCCAAGGCAGCAGCCACCGTGAGGTAGGAGACGGGATAGGCGTCGTGGTGGGAACCGAAGCCCAAGAAACACACGCCGTCCACCGTGGACGTGGTGCCGAGGGACACCACGCGAGCACCCGACACGTTGCGTGCAAACAGACGTGCACCAAGCGCAGTCAAATCGCGACCAGACAGGCCCAAACCGTCCAACGCAATGCCCATCGAAATGGGATTGCCTGGCGTGTGGAGGAGGCGAAGGCCGTGCTCCTGGCAAAAACGCGACGCACAAACGTGCAAGTGCTGGTACAACGCTTCCCGCTGCTGGAGGAGGGACGTCCAACCCGACTGTCCAAGCCACAACAACGTGGCCAACACGTCCACCACGTGAGCGTTCGAAGCACGTCCTGGATAGCTCGCATTCACCTCGCCCACCAAATCGAAGGTGGACCCTTCGGATGCCGGACGGTCGCGACCACGCGCAACGTCCACGCGTGCAAGGACAGAACCGCCCACCGGCACGAGGAAGTTCTTGTCGAGGCTGGACACGAAAGCATCCACGCGACCTTCGCGCGAAGCACGAGACAGCTGCTCGCACAACTTCCGGCTCTGCACGCCATACGCGTGATTGACGAGGTGCGGGACGTCCCTTCGTCGACATGCACGTGCAACCGCGACCACGTCGTCGCACGCACGTGGTGCAAAGCAGCTGGTGGTCGTGAGGGCGCACAGCACGTCCTCGTGCGACAAGGCTTCTTCCATGGCCTTCACGTCGGTCTGCAGCTCGTCTCCCACGCGGACCAGCGGCACGACGACGAGCTCCAATCCCAGTGCGGTGACGCACTTGATGCAACTTTTCTGGTCGATGCGCGACCACACCACCCGCTTCGCGTTGGGCTTGGCGCGCCTGCGCATGGCCAAGAGAGCCAGCGAAAGGGAAAGGCCCGTGGCCACCGGCAACAACGCTATGTCTTTCTTTCGAACGCGCAAACCAGCGATCCGAAGCGCATCCCGCACCAGCTGCACGGCCAAGGACGCGGCCAAGGACGCGCCTGGCGCCTTGGGCTGCACTGCGCTCAAATCACCGCTCCGACCCATCCCATGCGCCATGCCGAAGTGCCTTCGACGCACCAATGGACACGCCACACGTCCTTCGCGCTCGCCCACACCTACGCCGCCTGCAGCGTTGTTGGCGTCCATGGACGCCAGCTTCGCCAAGAACGCCGCAACGTCGTGTTCCGACCATCCCTTGGACGGAAGCGATCCTTGGGAAGCGAGGAGAGCACGCTCCTGCTTGGCTGCCGTGCGCAGCTGCGACGCGCCGCGATGCGCGTGAGAGCTGCCCACGAACGCGCCGGCCAACTGCTCCAACTCCGACACGTCCATCGATGCCACGTGGTCTCGTGGAGACGTGGCCAAGAACCCACGACCCTGCACCCGTCGCAAAGCGAAACCGCAGCGATCTGACGACAAGCTCCGAGACACTGTTCGACACACGGGTGAATCTGGGACGAAAAGGGAGCAGTACGCCGGTATGGATTACACGGCCATCGTTTCGATGGCAAGATACGGCTGAAACAACGGTGGAAGGCATCGACCTCGACCATGGCATCAATACCCGTGAATGGTCAACGAAGAAGCATCCGTCCGGGGAAGATTCCTCCCTTCTGGAGGATTTTGCCACTCTTGCCGTGCAATGTATGCCTCCAATCGCATGCGTGCAGCTCCAGCGCCATCTTCTTCGCAAGTCTGAAGCTTGGGCAGAACGTTTGTTTGGATCAATGACATAAGCTTTTGAAACTGCCTCCCATAACGCATCGCCATCGCATAGCCCGCCGAGGATAGAAAAGCATGAAGTGCCGACGCTACGACTCTGTTGCAAGGCAGGTAATTCAATGCACGCGAAAGCCACATCCATGCAAAATCGAGCCCGTGTGTGCTTCGAGGATTGGTGACCTGCGTAAATGCACCGTAGAAAGCTACAAACCCCTTGAGACGACGCACGTAGTCGTCTGTAGCTTCTGGACGGCCACCTGTGCCATCATCAGCGGTGTCCAGAAACCGATACCCAGATGCCCGGTAAAAGTCTGCTTCGCTCTTGTAGACACTCTTCATGTACACCGGAAGCTTGGGAACGGTCAGTGGACATGCTTCATGCAAGGTCCCTAAGAGTGGTAGCAAAACGTCTGGGCATCGCGAACACACTTCGGCTGCCACTTCTGCCACAGGAAAGGCAAATGAAGGCAGCTGTGGAACCTGTGCTGCCACTTGTGAAATGAAACGCTTGCAAAGTGACAATATACCAAAGCTGTAGAGGGCTTGTCCCTCCCGCCTCAGAGCTTCGAGAGAGGAAATGATCTCTCCTGCTTTGCGTACCACCTGTTCTTGGGTGGCACTGATCTGTGCAATGTAGGTGCCTAACTTACGATCGATGTTCCTTCTCGTTTTTTTGGTGGAGCTGTCTGTGGCGGAAGTGATGCTCTCTGCAGCTTGCCTCGTCTTAGCGAGGGCACTGGAGCAAGCTGAATCAAATTCTTGTGCAGGCGGACCCCAACGCAGACCCACTTCTTGAGCAGAGGTGCGATCCTGTGCTTTAGAATCAGCTTGACGCTTCGCATCCGCCTTCTCCTTTTCCTCCGCGCGTGCCCGAGCTGCGATAGCCTCTTCTTTCTTTTTCTTCTCTTCTTTAGCCTTCTTAACTTCCTCTTCTTTTAACTTCTCTACCTTTGCCCTTTCCTTTGCTGCTTCTGCTTCTTCTCTTTTCTGAGCTTCTGCAGCTGCTTTGGCGGCTGCCATGCTGGCAGCCTCAGCTTCTTCCTCCTGTCGTTTGATCTTTTGTGCAAGAGCCGCATCAAACTGTTTATGCTCTGATTCAAGTGCTGTCTCTAACCCTTTCAATCTCCTATCTCGCATATCCCTTCGTTTCCGAAGCGCTTGGAGCTGCTCCTGTGTAGCTGCATCAGCTGTGGCTCTGGTGGATCCTCCAAGTCGTACCTCCTCCGTTCCGGTCACGGCTGATTCCCATTCTGCGTCTAGTGCGGCCAGAAGCTGTGCAGTGGAAGCTTTGGCCTCTTCCCGCATTCTCTGTTCCATGTGACGTGCAGCCACGTCGGAGCGTCTCAAAGCGGACAGCCTCCTTCCTGATCTTGAGGGTGTGGTTCGATGGACAGACGACTCTCCATCGCTCTCGCTGTCGAATTCCGAATCGTCATCGACGTACGAAACCTTGAACGTTCCGTTCGATTCCGTTGGCAGTCCGTATACCTTGACTGGAGTGGGCGTTCGGACTTGGGTTCCCATGCTTGCTTCGTCAATTCCGGGTTCGAAACTTCAGCGCTCGCTTCGCCAGGTTGAAGGCGGATTTCTGTTCTCCGGACGGGTCTACGAGCACGAGCCCTCCAGCTGCACCGGCCACGGCCCAGCTTCCCGCAAGTTCGATCCTCGTGTTTGGCGTGGTGATGATCAGCGTCGGCGTGTCTGTTTCCAGTTCTTTCAGGGCATACGTCGCTCCAGGTTCCGCCAAGGAAGCGGCGCAATCTTCGTCCAGCTCCACCAGCACGTGTTCTTCTTTCGGCCCTCCTTCGTCCTCTTCCTTTTCCATTCCCTTCGCAAGCTTTCACGCTCACGTGTCGCTCGTGCAACTTGCTTCCATGCACGGCTGGACACGTTCGACACGTCTCACGGTTCTCTCTCGTTTCCTCTCACCGTGCTTCGAGAGAGAACACACAGGGCGCAATTTCGATCCTACGATCGATTTTACGAATGAGATCGACAGGGAGACGGTGGCGTTTCCGATCGGTGTGCCGGGCGGGACCCCTCGTCCCCCCTTTCGCGTCTCTGAAACGCTCCTTGGATCGTCGAAATTGCAGAGAATTGAAGGGAGGAATTCAGGCGCCGTGGGGGACGTTTCCCGCCCGTCCTCCTTCCCTTCGGTTGTGACGTCGTCCGGCAACGAGAGTTGTGATCCCATCGTCGGTTTGGTTCGGGGTTCGAACCCCACCCACCCTCGGTTCGCCGTGTCGAGGGTCTTTCCGGGATCCCCCACCGTTGTGATTTCGTCCGACAAAGACAGTTGTGACCGAACGTGGGTGGGATCGGGAGGGGTCGGCGGGGTGTCGTGGTGGGACCATCGAACACGGTGGTTTACGACACGTGCCGAGCCGACGCACGCACGCGTGCGCCTCTGCGGAGGGAAGCGGAAGCCGAGGAGAGCCACGTCGGAAACGGTGGGGGGGGGAGAGACCACGACCCACGGGAAAAAAAAAAAGAGAGAAATGGGAGATCCCAGAGGGAAACTGGACGCCAGGAGTGCGGCCGCCGAAAAAGCCAAGGTGCGTGTGCGTGGAGGCAGAATTCTCGCCTCGTAACGGTGCGTGGGAAGGATACGGTCGTGCGAAACACAGGTGCTGACGGAGGTGATGTTTGCGAAGAAATCGGGCGGGATCAAAGGGACGGTGGTGAAAAAAGAAAACGGACACACCACAGGGGCTGATGTGCAACCTCTTTCTGCGGTCGAATGGTCGGACGAGGAACAAAAAATACTCGAACAAGGCCTGCAACGCTTCAGCGCAAGCAAAATGACCCCGCTGATGAGATACGTCAAGATTGCAGCACTCCTCCCCAGGAAAGGTGTGCGTGACGTAGCCCTGCGGGTGAGGTGGCACAACCGAAGAGACAATTCCAAGAAGAAAAAAACCAGCGACGGGAAGAAAAACGACAAGAAAGAAAAGGAACCAGCCAAGCCTTCCGTGTTCTCGATGAGACCACCGGTTCCAAACCCAACGGTGAATCCACCTGGATACCTTCCACAGCTGCCGCTACCTATGGAAGATCACGGAGCAGATGGTGTAGGTGGGGTAGGGGGTGCCACTGGGCAGCTGCTGAACGAGAATTTGAGAGTGATCCATCTGATCCGTCAGAACATCGCCATGAACAACATGCACGAGAACACGGAGCTGCTGGGAAGGTTTCGGGACAACATCTTGCAGATCTTAAACAAGATGGGGAACATGCCGGGGGTGATGAGCCAGATGCCTCCCCTTCCGGTTCAATTGAACGAGGAGCTGACGAACGCTTACTTGGCACCACCAAGACTGCCACCAGGTCCACAATGAGGACACTCCTCTGGTGCACTGCACACCCGGAACATTGCACCGTTCCCGCATTTCTGTCCTAGCCGAAGAATAAATCAGGGCACGTTGCTTGGACAGGCGCACAGGGATCCGTTGCGTTCGGTAACATGATCGGTACTTGCCTCATCCTCATGGACTTCCACTCGCCACCGTGTTGTCCGCTCAGCACGGTTCGTCTTTCCGATCGTCCGCGTTTCGTCCTGTCGGATCGTGGTCTCGGTTTCGCCTGGGTTCGTTTCGGGTCTGAACCCGAATCGTCCTCCAATCCCATGGGTGAAATTTGCCTTTTCAAAAGGACGAAACGAACCGCCTACCGAACTCCCATCCACACACCCCAAACGGGGTGTGTCTGGAAAGGAGCCGTCCGACAAGCAGAGGGCGGAAGAGGGTGTATCTGCTGCAGCTGGGGTGTGGGAAGTGGGCACGAACGGACCACTCGACCAACCGCATCACGAGGCGGCGGATCGCGACGATGCAGCTGCGAAAGGTCGCCTTTCGAGCGCGCCATGCGCCGAGAGGGAGGTCCGAGACACGCGTGAGAGCGAACCTGGACGTGCAGGAAGATCCAAGGACGCAGAACGGACGACATGGGACCGCCACCCGCGTGCAGAAGACCAAAGTGGTGGCCACCATCGGACCGGCGAGCTGCGAAGCAGAGCAATTCTACTCGCTGGCGGAGAACGGGATGAGCGTGGCGAGGCTCAACATGTCGCATGGGAACCACGAGTCCCACATGAAGGTCGTCGAAGTGGTGAGATCCTACAACCGACGTGCAGCCGAAAGGCACGAACCTCTCGTGGCCGTGATGCTCGACACGAAAGGACCAGAGGTGAGAAGTGGAGATCTCTCGGATCCACTGCTGCTGAAGAAAGGTGACAAAGTCGTGCTCACCACCTTGGATGGATCGAGAGGGAGCAACAACACCGTCACTGTCAATTACAGCGGGTTCACAGACGATGTGGAGGTGGGAGATCACGTTCTCGTGGATGGAGGTCTCATGAGCTTTGTTGTAGAAACGAAAACCGAAACAACAGTCTCTTGCCGCGTAGAAGACGGAGGATTGCTAAAATCTAGGAGACACCTAAATGTTAGAGGCAAGAGTGCCAATCTCCCAAGCATCACGGCCAAAGACTGGGAAGACATTGAATTTGGAGTACAAGCAGGGGTTGACTTCTATGCCCTCTCTTTCGTGAAAGATGCAGGCATTGTGCATGAGCTAAGCGAGTTCCTGAAATCGAGGCAATCAGAAGCAAAAATTCTTGTGAAAATTGAAAGTGCAGACTCCATCAAGAACTTGTACAGTATCCTGGAAGCATCAGATGGGGCCATGGTAGCACGAGGGGACCTTGGGGCAGAGCTACCCTTTGAAGAAGTCCCTATATTGCAAAAGAGAATCATTGATATCTGTAGGAAAATGGGAAAGCCAGTCATTGTTGCAACGAACATGCTTGAAAGTATGATCGAGAATCCGACTCCCACACGGGCGGAAGTTTCAGACATTGCGGTGGCTGTGCGGGAGGGAGCGGATGCAGTCATGTTGTCGGGAGAGACTGCATTCGGAGCCTACGCTCTCAAATCACTGGAGGTTATGACAACAGTAGCTGAGCGCATTCATGATTCTATGGGCTCTTCAGGGGATCTGGGACTACAGCGTGAGAACACCCTCCTTGATCTCAATGTACTAGCCCAGTTGGAGACTGGGGCAGCTATGAGCCATACGTTTGCGTATCATGCTACCCTCATGTCGAACACAATCGGGACTCCTCTTGTAGTATTTACGCGTAAAGGGACGATGGCTGCTCTACTCAGCCAGTATAGGCCATTTGGCTTGATCTTTGCATTTACAGACAATCCAGAGGTGCAGCGACGACTTGCTCTTTACCATGGAGTCCACGCTTTGGGGCTCGACTTCTCAGATGATGCAGAGGAGACATTCAACAGAGCCTTGGGTGTTCTGAAAGGCAAGGGTCTTATTCATGGTGGGCAACAGGTCGCTGTGGTCAGAAGTGGGCAGCAGCCTATCTGGAGACAAGATAGCACCCATCTTATTCAGGTGAAGCCTGTACCAGAGTAGCGTTCTCAAGGGAACCACCGGCTCCACATTTATTTTGAATGCTAAGAATTTGTAACCTCAATTTTTCTAAGCCATGTGCATCTGTGCATTCTAGTTGCAAGAAGTGAATCGGTTCTCAACTATCCACCAACCGGAGCAATAAGGTGCAACCAAACAAGCTGCCAGCCTCCATTTTCTAGAGCATCACTGCCATGTGTGCAAATTAGGAATTGCCATGAGCACGCCTGAAAGTCTCCGGTCTCATGAGGGAATGGGGGGGACCCATATGGGACTAGACCTTCTGCATGTGCTGAGGTCAATGCCATCCTCGAGAGAAAGATCATACTTTCTTTCAATCATGCTCGATATGTTCTGAATGATTGGTAGAAGGTGCCCTTCTGTTGTAAATACATACTCCTGGCGGCTGCCATGCATGATGGTGTGATTTGGGTCAGCGCAGCTGCTGAACAACAGATACAAATATTTGAGTGTTTCCGACAAAAAGTAGCTTTCCATCTGGTCTCTCTTCTCCCAGGTGAGAACACTTTCCAGGGTAGCGTAGCCACACTCGGTTTTCATCAGTTGGAGTGAGCGGAGAAAAGTTGTGCCCGCTTCCAGATACTTTTTGTCGTGTGTAGACAGAAAAAGGTGGTATGCCGATTCGATCAACTCCGGTCGCAGGGGATATGCCAGCTGTTTCTGTTGGGGTTTCTTAAGCTGAATATTGTACCCTTCCGGTATGGACCCATAATTTTTCCAAACTTCAAAAAATGCATCAAAAGTTTCAGAAGCCATGTCCAAGTCCCCAACCATAGCTTGCAAACCTGGCCAAAAAGCTTGCAATGAGTTGAAAACAGGCCATACAAGGGTGCCGCTGTTCATGTTAACTTCCACGTACCAAGGCCCTCGCTTGAGGTACTTCAACGTGGCTGTGTATGCTTGTTTGAACATGTGCAAATATTCGGGGTCCCCAAAGAGGAGGTAGCTCTTGTAGAGGTACTCGTAGAAGCTATCAATACTTGAGCCAATACCTGCATCCTGATGCGTCCAATTGCCATTTCGTACGTCCAAATGTCCTCCCACCAGATCCAGTGCGGACCTCCTTGCCCATAGCGCAAACATTGATCTTCGAGCCACATTTTCAAACCTATCGTCTCCGGTGAGTCTGCTCAGGGTCACGAATTCCAGCAGCAAGGTTCCAGCAGTGGCAGAAGAAGTGATGGTAGTTTCGTTCTCGGCCACCCCGTGTAGAAGGTTAACAGCACCGTATGGTATACCGGTCTCGGTAACAAATGCTGGCAAGAGGCGTTCACCCAAGCTATGTGCCAATTCCAGCAGCTTTCCTGTATACCCTTTCAAGTAGGCCGGTGAAAGTGGATCTACAGCCAGCATGTGCGCGCTCAGGAGTCCGCCAAGGACGCGTATGTTGGTTTCGAAGACCGAAACGGTCTCGTTGTAATCGAAGGTGAGGTGATTGGCGGTCCACTCAATCCCTTTCTCGAACTCCGACTGGAACCCCATGATCGCCAGCGCATCCAAGCTGTCTACGAGTGTGAGTGCGTATTTTCCAAACGTGTCTTTGCCTTCGCAGGCGATGGGTCGAAGCTCGTCGTGAGGGAACGCATGTCGCATGTACCCGCTGAAAGCGTGAGCGAACATACCACGCACTTCCTCGCGCATGAACAGGCACGTGTTTTCGTAGCTGGCCCTGCCTTGTTCCGCCCAAGCCAATGCCATGGCCATCGCCATGGCCCGACGCATCCCGTGGCCACACCAATGAGATTGTGAACCACCCGTGAGGAAGAGTCACAACACATGGACCAACAATGTGGGCAGTGAAACCTCGCACCAAACCATCCACCACCACACATGGAGGACACGAAACACCGTGGAACGAAGAGTGGGACATACAAAGGATGGTGTGGAAAGCACGCATCCCGTTGAAAAGGTGATCGCGTGGAACGAATGGAGTAACGTACAACAAAGGTCCATGAGCGTATATTCCTAGGATTGAATTCAATGATCCATGGCAAATAGATCGTGCACGAACGCTGCGTGGATTCGCCAATGGAGGACCATTTTTCCACAAGCCAAGCTTGTGAAGCGCAAGTGAGAAGCTAGTTCACGTCGTCGCTTGATTGCAGTCCTAACCATGTGATCCCAAACTCGTACCATCTTTGGTGCACTAGGATAGGCTGTGTACTCCATTTCACGAGAGAGAATACTTCCCTCCAAAAAGAAAACCGGGCCAGCCAAACGTTGCATGACAAGAATAGTGTATTGCACCATAATTTTATCAATGCTTCGAGGAAACAATTTGCACGAGGAGAAGCGTAACTTGTATCACATTCGTGCAAACAAGGTATTGTGACGTTGTCTAGTAAGCCCCCTTTCCAAAATTAGCATGTGCATGGACAAGATCAAACACGACGCCATTGTCTTTAGTTTTCTCATGTAACGTTTCTTTTGTTTGAAGCACAGACATGCATCAAGCCCTATCACCCAGGTCAAATGGTGTTTGCGAGCTATGATCGGGATGTAGTACTAGAAGTAAGGGGGGTTCAAAAAGCATCTTTTACGTGCAATGATTTCCTCAGTAGGAAGAAGAATTTTTTTCATCCAATAAAACCTTTGATGAAGCAAAGGCGGAAGTAAAAATCGTTTTCATCGGCTCCTTGTCTTTCGTTCCTCACCGAGTCCCAACAAGGGAGCGCAACTACCTTGTCTTTGAGATACTAGCTAACCTAGCATCCGCACGTAGACGAGTGCAAAGAGAGTGCCATAGTGAATCTTTTTCTTAGAGCAAGTGGTCGCGTTTGTGTGAAAGTGTTGCTTGTAGCTACCAAAGCTTTGCTTTCTCTTGCACCCTTACTTCTTCCATAAACCGAAAAATTGAGTGGATTCTATGCAACCGGACGCGTGTAGGCATTTACAAGCTTTCCCTTTCCTTACATAATGGCAAATTGGGTAAGTGGGTAGGAAGGGACACGAGAGCTGTTTCGGATAGCTCCTAACATGCAAACGACCATCGGTAGAGCAACGGAGGTTTCAAGGATTTACAACATTGGAGTGCAAGTTCTGAAAACTCACCGGAATGGCAACAATACACCTCTTGTCCATGGACAGGAGTTGACGACCGATGACCATCCCAACCTTTTCAGAGGAGTGGAACAAGATTCTACCAAGGATCATCCCGGTTTTCCTTTTGGTTGGGTGGTGTACCAGCCAGAAGATGATCTATCTACGTTCAAGCATGCACATGATCCGCGTTGGGGATGCTTGAATTGCAACACGGCCTTCGATTGGGCTTTGACCTGTACTCTGATTCGGAGATACATGGTTTTCCGCCCAAGGTTTTGGTTGGGTGCTTGGTTCCTTCAGAGGTGCAGAATTGGCAAACTGGAGCACCGTCGTAGCCGTCAGCGTTGGTGGCCTCTTCGCCTGCGAGCTGGTTGCGGCACAAACGCGAGAAGCGATGGGGATTGGTAGCGGCCACGTTCGCGTTGCGTTGGGATTTGGAGGCGGATTGGAACTTGTGGTCAAAGGGAGGCAGCAAAGTGTACAAGCGAACGTGCCAGTCGAGGAACAGGGCAAAACAGACGTGTCCATGAGAGCGGTGGTTGCGTACGTTCGAGATCAACTCGTGGAGAAGCCCGAAATGTTCGCCAAAGACGAAGGGGTCCGCCCAGGCGTGCTCGTGCTCCTCAACGACTGCGATTGGGAACTCGACGGCACCCTGGATGCGAGGGTAAGTGATGGTGACAGCGTTACATTCATCTCCACCCTGCATGGAGGATAGTGCAGTAGGTGGTGCCCAAGGTCTTATTTCGCGGTCTTGGGCCTGCACTTTTATTGATGATCCAAATAAATTTATTTCCATCAGAGACAATCGATGGTTCCGTTTCAAACCACAGGGGGAAACAAAGCTGGGAACAAAGGCCGTGCTCCATTGAGATGGGCACATCAAGCTCTCTACTTTGATTGTGCAACAGAACTTTTGATTTTGCCTCTTGACGAGTTGACGTGTCCGCCACACGGCCTCAACATCAGTAATCGGAGTGACAGACTCGCACCAGTTCTGCGGCGTGCATTGATGCCCGGCAAATCGGGCACTCCGGCTTCTGCTTGCACCAGCTGGCCACACAGTCCCAACAGAACACGTGACCACAAGGGGTGGAAGTCGGTGCTTCCCGTCGACCCAGGCAAAGAGCACAACGTTGGCTTGTGGTAGGCCAATCTTGCGGTTCCAATCCCTCAACCTTTTCTTCCTCCACTTCCTTTCCCATATGTGTCAATACTTTTACAATACCCTGCTGTTCCCCTGGCTGCTCCAAGGTGCCTCCTCGCCGTTGCCAGTTTCTCCACCATGTCCAAGGCCATTGGAGGAGCTGCACCGCCAGAAGCACGCCGAGTGGAGTGTACGAGGGACGTTCTTCCAGCATTCTTCCAGTGAAGGCCAATCTGGTGCGTGTGAGACGCATGGAAACGTCGTGGTAGGTTCCGTTGAGGTAGAAGAGTGCACAGTGCAGCTTCAAGGCTGCTTCGCAGAGCGACGCCCATCGTCCTTTCGAAGCGACCTCTTCTGCGTACGGTGTGGCCGCTCGCAGCAGCACCAGCGACGCTCTTTGCCAATGGGTCGTGTTTTCTCCTCCTTCTCTCGCGTGCACAAGGTCGCAGAACTCCTCTCCCATCGTGGATGCACCACGGAGGGTGGTGAGCACGGCGTAGAGCAGCCTCACCGTGGCTTGGGTGGCTTTCCGGTGCTTGAGCGCGTCCCTTGCACCCACCACCCTCCGTAGGACCTCCTGCACCTCCTCGTGCACCTCTTCCACCACGTGTTGGTCCTTCTGCGCCGCCCTCGCCATGTCCGGCTGGGCGGCGATGGGAAACGCCGCTCCATCCGTCGCCATCGCCATCGCCTTTCGGCGTTTCCTGCGACCTTCGAGTCAACCTTCGAGTTAACCTCTGAAGTCAACCTTCGAATTAACCTCTGAAGTTAACCCAACGTGTGGCCATCGTCCCCCGCGTGCCCCCTTGGACAGCCCAGCGTCCGAAAAAGACCGTCGGGAACTCCTCCTTTTTGGTGGGGGAAAGGAGAGGAGGGACCGCGAGGACCGTTCGGGGACCGTCGAGGGAGGAGGAGAGGGACGAGGAAGCGGGTCGCACGAGCGACGAACGGTGCGATGGAGGTGGCACGTGCGCTGCAAATGGCGACGTTGGGAGCGGTCCTGATGGGATTGGCTTCCGCTGCGAGGATGGTGGAGAAAGAAAACGTGGCCCAAGCGGCGTGGAAGGCGTCGGAACAGGTGCGTGTGGGACGGGAACGAAACGTTTGAACTTTTCAAGGAACGGAGACGACGAATCGAACGAAAAAGGACGAAGCTGACGATCCTGTGGTACGAACAAGGCGGCCAAGAATGTCTTGGGAAGGGGAAGCGGAAATGTGTTCGAAGTATGGGGAGAAAAAGAAGGATTCGGCAAGGCGATGGTGCACAGCCTGGCCATGGTGCGTCCCGAGACGAACGTATGAATGACCTCGGGAACGTCGAGGTTGATGTGAAACGCGACAAAGATCGCTGACAAACGAACGTGGGATCGGCAAACGATGGACAGATACTCGTGTCTGAAATGGGGGACGAAACATTCATCATTGCTGCGCTCATGGCCATGCGACATCCTAGAGGGATCGTCCTCGCTGGAGCTCTTGGAGCGCTGGTAGTCATGACCGTCCTGTCCACGGCATTGGGATTTGTAGTCCCCAATCTCATCTCAAAACAAGCAACCCATCACGCAGCTACTGGTTTGTACACTGTCTTTGGGCTGCGTCTTCTATATATTGCCGCCAGAGCAGAAGGAAAGGGAGCCACCAAGGAAGAAGTGGACGAAGTGGAGGGTAAATTGGATACACAGACCTCACACAAGACGAGGATTAGGCACATACTCTCTCGCATCTGCACACCAATCTTCTTAGAGGCGTTCATCCTCACGTTCTTGGCAGAGTGGGGAGACAGGAGCCAAATTGCGACAATCACCTTGGCTGCACACCAGAACCCATTCGGAGTTACAGTAGGAGCGATTTTGGGTCATACAGTTTGCACCGGATTGGCGGTGGTAGGGGGAAAGCTGTTGGCCCTGCGAATCAGCCAGAGAACTGTGGCACTGGTTGGAGGGATGTTGTTTCTCCTCTTTGCCTTGCACAACTTTTTAGCCAGCGTCTAGAATCTACATGTACGCCAATGTTGCCCTTAATTTATCATCAACTCTGCATACATAAGTTTGAGCATTTCAACTGAATTCAAATCTTTCTAGAGCTCAGGCGCGGATCATCCGCAATAGAAACAGAGTGCGATCATCGCTGTATTACTGTGCAAGGCATGCTTCCATTGCTTTGTCTCTGTGGTGCTGAGTTTACATTGTTTCGTACAGTCAAAATGTGCAAGGTCTTACATACATTTGTCATGTAGCGTTTTCATCACCTATCCATAGTGCAGGACCAACCACAAGCTAGCATTCCAAGATGTTTCTTTGCTCGAATGATGTAAGTGAGGGTACTGGAGAGGAAATTAGTGCTTTGACGTAGGTGTGCTAGCATTGTTCTCAGGTCGAAGCTTCTTCAATGCATTGCCGTAGGACGATCCTGCCACCTGATTATTAATGCATCCATTGATGAAATTGAGATCCTTAGATGGACTCTGATATGCATGAGTGGTTTCACCAAAAAATGCAAAGAGTGACTTCCTTTTCTCCGACGTTTCTGCCATCAACCTTTCTTGCTTTTGTCTAGGAATAGGGGACACATGGATCTGGGCACGTGACCCTGCTCTTCCTGGGGTGTATACAAGTGGGGATTTCGGAGTGCCAGCACGTGTGGATCCCCTTGATGGAGAGCAGGGAGGTTCTGATCCACGTTCGACCCTTGGAAACCCATGCTGAACAGAATGAAGAGCTTCGCCCATTGGTTCATCGCTAGCTAGTTGTAAGAGCACATCCTTCATAACAGGGACGTAGGCACTGTTGTAGAAATCAATGATATCTCCTTTCTTTGTGACATCAAGACTAGGAAACTTCAACTGTATAGATACATTGCGATATACCTCGGGGCGTGATTGATGCTGCCTTCGATAGTGGATAAGTATCTCTTTGAACTGGATGCTGTGCCTCCGCGCTTTGCATGCCCCGTAGAGGCTGCAAAGCATGATCTGGTCAATGTGCCTGCCATACAAAAGGTTTGAATGCTTCAGAAAGACACTCTCTACAATCCCACGTGCACAGCTAGCAGTTCTGGCCGGCAATTGCAGGCAGCTGCAGAGGTCATCTGTACGTTCTGTGCTCAGCATGATGGCCTTCTTTATAAATTCTGCACAGGCAATTTCAGGTCCAGACAACTTTGAAACGGTAGAAAGGTCATTCAACATGGAAGGATCAGCAACACTCTCTAAAGCATGTGGAAGCCATCCTGAATCCCTTTCCTCCCTTTCCCCAGCCTGTTTCTCTTCCCTTCGGGGCAGTGTAGCCTCCCCTCCCTCTCTAGAACTGCGACCCGTCTCAAAATCCTGATCAGATATAGCATTCTCTTTTGCAGAGTTCAAGTTTTCCATGGAATTTCTCTTCTCTGCGTATCTGCCAGCAAGCCTCAGCAACTGAAACAACGAGCTGCCCTTTTCCCATGCAAATTGCTCTATGATACGCTCTTCAATCTCATGCAAGTGCCTTCGTATATCTTGGGGTATCGTAGGTTCTAAGCGCACAAACTGATCGATTAGCTTCTCAACATCAAAGGCTCCAACACCTAGCTTCCTCTCAAGAACTGGAAATGCAAAGGTTGTTATCCTGTGCGCTGCAACTACACATTCAGAAGCTAGAGCCACCAAAGACGTCAAAAATGGTCTTGATGAAACAAGTTTGTCCAATGTGTCGCCACCCTTGCCATCCTCCACCTTGTTTCTTTCCATCTCTGAATGAAATAAGGTCAGCAAGACTCTGTAGAAAAGAACAGCTGCTTGCCTGTGGTATTTCTCTGGGACAATCTGAGTGTGGTGACTTCCCTCCTCCTTCCTGGTTGGAAAAATTTTTCCCAGGCAATCCGAGAGAAAATCATGAATTGTGTCGACAAGGTGCTCCCGCAGGTGCTTCTGAAATAGCTCAACAATGGCAGCGCCTGGTGGAGGGGTGTTTCCTTTGTTCCTGAGGGCATCGCAAATAGGCTCTTCTTCTACCATTGTTCGGAGCCACTGCGAAGCTGCCATTGCACTAGAGATGGGCGTTTGAAATGGTAAGTGATTTCTCTTTCCAAGCACACTGATACCACGCAGTGGTGTTCTCGGGGTTTTATCTGCAGTTTCAGCCCCTGGAACGACAGAATGCTTAGGCAGGAGAAGCTTTTTGATTGAGGCAGAGCATAGCTTGGAAGGGTTCCCAAGAAATATTGCTCTGCCAGGCTGCAAAAGCTCCAGTTCATCAACTTCAACCTTTCCTACAAGTCCCAGTCGCTCGTATTCATTCTTCAAGAGAAAAGTAAAGCGGTTCAGCCTTGGTTCCGAAAGCTTCCCACTTTCAGAGTCTAGCAGGAAGCCAGGATACAGCTCTTTGCTCAACAATCGCGCACCCTGTGCACTCTCTTTGGAAAGTAACTTTTGCAACAGACTGGCAACCCTTTCGGAGTAACCTTCCAAATCTTCCTGGCTGATTCTGGTATGCTGTGCCAAACATCCGGACACATCTGCTTCGTCACCCAGGTCGGTCGCCGGGCTTCTTCCTTGAGATGCTCCTATATCCCTTCTGACAGGAAACGCCGTTTCGTCTGAAAACGGATGTCTCAATAGATCCTCCGATGCCTGCTGAATGATGAATGATAATGTTGCCACTAGACACCCAAAGAGGGAGATCAGATCTGGGTGAGGGGGCAGAAGGCTCTCTTTCACGACCAGAAAGACCAAGAGCCCCAGCTCAAAGTACTTGTCTGTTTGCAGAAGTGCAGCAGCTTTGTCAAACACTGATCCAGCCTGCTCGGCAGGATTAGAGTGATGTGTGGAACGGTCTTTGAAGTAATGGAGGTAAAGGTCCGTATACTTCTTCAACAGCACGGTAGAGAATACCAGTCCGGTCTCCAGTGGGTTTTCGTTCAAATATTGTTCGATTGCGGTGATTTCTTCTGCTCCGAAATGCTCCAGCAACTCTTGATGGGCTGCTTTGCAGACGTGTCGTAGCTCCAAGGACAGGTCGATCAGACTAATTCCAGTGGCTTTGACTAGATCGCTAAGTTTGGGTAGGTGCAAGCAGTACGTTCCCATCTTCTCCGGCACGCGCTTGTGTACAGCCCTCGTGAGGAACACCGCGCAGCAGTACCACGCGAGGCAGATGCGGTCGTCGTCCCCGATACTGCTGTTGAACACGTCGTCTCGGCTTCGGAACCGTTCCAACCTTCCCATGAGTTCTCCCGCTTCCTTCACGGCTTCGTTTTGCACATTCAGCTTGAGCACGTCCCTGCAGAATTCCTCGAACGTTTGGGTCGTTCCACGTTCCTTCGCCATGGCGTGCACGTAGTTGTGCAGCACGACGACGGTCGTGGTCGTCTTCGCTCCTGTTTTCCCGCCACGAGAAGGGATCGAGGAAGGGGGGAACGAACCGGACCACGGCCCTCTTCGATACTAGGAACGTTGAGCGGCATCGACACTTCATGCTCCCTGCAAAAATGGAAAAGATTTGACGGTTGCCGAAGGGGACCGTGCTGGCGTACCCGTACGCGGACCCTCCCGTCATCCGTACGGCGGAGGGAATTTCTCGGGGAGGTCCCGGTCGGTCCGTCTAGGGTTCCCCGTCCGACCTCCGAATTTGGCGGGAAAGCAGAAAGGGGGGCATACGTGGCTGGATCTTTCTTGCCGTCGAGGGTGGTTCTTGAGGCATTGAGAGAGGCGAATCGCCCCGAACGGCCAGGGAAAGGGGGGCACGTGGACCGTCTGGGGTCGGTTCGGATCGCCACCTGCTGCTCGATGGCGATCGGATCCAGGAGATCTTCCTCGTTCCAGCGACGTTTCGTGGAACGAAGCCGATCCAAGGCGCGAGCGGAGGAACGATGGAAGCGTGATACGTCGTCTCGTGCACGGCGTCGGGTGCATCGCCAAGAAAGACGGATGTTGCCACCCCCTCCTCGCGCCTCGCGGGGCAATCTCGCCCGCCACCGCCATCCCTACGAACCGCACGCGATCTCACCTCGCCTGGCCAGGACGTTCCCATCCGTCACCACCACATCCACCATCCACCTGGCCCTGCCTTTCGTCCCCCTCCTCGCACCCGGATGCGGCCCACAACCGTAACCGCTCGAACGGACACGGATGTGGTGGGCCGGTTTCGAGTTAACTTGGGTAGTTCACACGTGGGTGTGGTGTGGTGCGTCGAGCGCATCTTCACGTCCATCGCGTCGCACACGCGCTTCTCTCGCATCGATCCGTCTTGCGCAGGTGCGAGCGGACGCGTTGGAGAGCACGAGGCATCCGGAAGAAGGAAGGAACGCGGGACGTGCGTGAAGATCGCACGCGATGGCGTTGGCCACGCTCCGAGGGCTGCGACAGGCCAGGCGATGGACGGTCCTTGGGATCGCCAGGAACGCGTCGTTGGTCGCGCAAGAAAAAGCGCTGGATGCAGCAGAGAGCGACGTGTTCCTGCGACATGCCGATCCGCAACCGTGTCCGCAGAACTACGGGACGGAACTGGACGGACCGCCCACGGAGGTGCGTGGAACACCAACCCTGAAACAAACGGGTGTGGAGCGGCGACGCACCAGCGAAGCACGACGACGAGATGCGTTCCGACGTCCCACGTATCACGGCACGAGGACGAGGAGATGCCACGAAGACACAGGCGCGACGGCGAGGAAACGAGGACGACACGTAGGTCCCACGTGCTGACCGACGAGAAACCACAGGTAACCACCTTGGCCAACGGACTACGGGTGGCCACGGAGACCGTGCCTTTCGCACAAACTGCGACCGTGGGCGTGTGGATCGATGCAGGAAGTCGCTTCGAAACCGCGAAAAGCAATGGAACGGCCCATTTCCTCGAACACATGGCTTTCAAAGGAACCAAAACCCGTACCACCAAAGGATTGGAGGAGGAAGTGGAGAACCTCGGGGCGCATCTCAATGCATATACGTCGCGGGAACAGACCACGTACTATGCTAAAGTGCTCAAAGGGGACGTTCCCAAAGCCGTGGACATCCTCTCTGACATTCTGCAGAACTCTTCCCTCCAAGAACATGCGGTGGAGAGGGAGAGGTCAGTCATCCTTCGAGAAATGGAGGAGATTGAAGGACAGCCGGAAGAAGTGCTCTTCGACCACCTGCATGCGACTGCCTTCCAACACAGTCCTTTGGGGAGGACCATCCTTGGACCTGCGGAAAACGTGCGCTCCATTACCAGGGGTGATCTCGCGGATTACATTGCTGCTCATTATACGGCACCGAGAATGGTCATCACTGGGGCTGGCGCAGTGGAGCACCAGCAGCTGGTCAAGCTAGCTGACACCATGTTTGCAAAGCTGCCAACCGAGGGAGTTTCGACCAAGGACCTGCTGCAAAGCGAACCGTCCATATTCACGGGGTCGGAGGTGCGTATCCAAGACGATGATATGCCCGCGTGCCATTTTGCAGTTGCTTTTGAGGGTGCAGGTTGGACGGACCCAGACAGTGTTACTCTGATGGTGATGCAAACACTTCTTGGGTCTTGGGACAAGAGCTCGTATGCAGGGATCAACTCAGGGCCCAGGCTGGCACAGAACGTTGCTGCTAACAAAATTTGCAACTCGTACACAGCTTTCAACACCAATTACGCAGACACAGGACTTTTTGGTGTGTACGCAGTGTCAGAAGTTCCAGAAAAGCTGGATGAGCTGGCTTTCTTCATGATGAATGAGCTCACTGGCCTATGCTACAATGTGGATCCAGATGATCTCATGCGGGCGAAGAACCAACTGAAAGCCAACCTTGTCCTCAGCATGGACAATACATCGGCTTCATGTGAAGATATTGGTCGGCAAATGTTAACCTACGGGCGCAGAATCCCCAAATCAGAGATGTTTGCGCGGATCGATGCTGTAACAGAGGACGCTGTGAAGGCTGCTGCAGACAAATACATCTATGATAAGGATATGGCCATTGCAGCAATGGGGAAGACGCAATTCTTGCCAGACTACAATTGGTTCCGTCGCAGGACCTACTGGCTGCGGTATTAAGCTTGTAAGGAGTTAGTGGATAAGCCCATTCCCTAAGCTGTTGCGATTCACAGGTCAATTGCATTAATGGTGGACTGTTATCTTCTTCAACTAGCCTGAAATGCAGTCTAAGCTCTTGGTAGTCATCTTACAATGCAATCAACCAATCTATGACCGCCAAATGTGCAATTAAGCATCGTACCACCTTACCTCCTACTCGCCTGAGGTTGGTCCCGGCGGATCAAGCAATCTAGGTTGCCAAGCGTAGCCTTGGTGCTGCAGCTTATAAATCTATTGTAACTATTGGTGTGACCATACCATACAAGATCCCTCAAACGCCCTGTCTACTGGTAAATTTTCAACTGCGCTTTGCCATTCATGAACCACAGCTGCCCTTGGCAACAGCGACATTGTGTCACCTTTGGTACCGTGTTGACGTGCCACCAACATGGATGTCATTGTGGATTTGGTTGAGCTGGCTCAGTTGAGAAGAGGATTCTGCTCCAATCGCATTCATGTTGCACTGGGAACTGTGAGTTGAATCCTAAAGCTACAAAGGAGACTTGCAAAGTTCGTGCTCCACCCAAGGATGAACCAAGTGCCAGTTTTGAAGGAGCTGCAGGCAGAGAGGTATCAGAAACGGTAGCAAAAACGGGCGTGTGGAAGCAAACGCTCTAGACAATTGCACACTTTAATAGGGGCGATGTTCCGCATTCAGGCTTACTGAAGTGCTTGACTGTTGAGGACTGTGCTTACTTTGCCTTAAACCAGATTATTATTCCTTTCATGCGTCCCTATGGTGGCGCATTGCACTACCTCATCAAGCAAACATGTCTTTGATGTCATCAATTTCTCTCTGTTTTGCTTGCTTCTGTGCCCAGCAATGCTCAAGCACCTGCTTGTTGGTGACAAAATTGTGATGGTGAATTGGATGCCCACATTTTGGGCACCCCTTTCCGAAAGGAGGTGTAGTGATGTAACTTTTCAGACATGTAAAATGGAAGAAGTGCCCGCAATAGAGGTGCTCAAGGTCGTTTGCCGGTTCTGGGTCTTCATCCCTTGCAGCTACTGGAACCTTGGGAAGGATGCAATTCTTGCACAGGCAACAAGGTTCAGACGGGAGCTGCTCTACCACTTCGTCCTTCAGATATCGTAGAACTTCCGTGATGCTTGGCTTTGGGACATGTTTTTTCAACGCAACTTCTCTTGCAATCCGTGCAGCAGCTTCTTTACGCTCTTTCTCCTGCTGAAAAGCTGCCTCTTGGTAACGGCTCAACGTGGTCTGGTCTGGCTGCTTCTTTTTGGCTTGGGCGTTTGTACCTGCCCCTGTACGTGCCAACACAGACCCAGCTCCATAGGTAGGTAACGCTGGTGGAAGAGCAAGCTTTCTGGCCAGATTGTTCGCATGCTGCACGAACAATTTGGACAGGTTTTCAGGGAATGTGCTCACTATGCAGCTAACTCTGAGAGGTTCAAGTGGGTACTGGTCCCCAATTTCCAACTTCAGATCCAACACGTACTCCCCATTCTGCAAATGCACTTTCAAAGCCTTTGCCTTTTCTGCCAAGGTAAAGCTATGTGGTGGCTGCAGGTAATGCTTCAGCTCTCTTATTTCAGCAAAAGCTGGGCAGAAATTGGATTGGATGTGTTTATCCAAAACGTGATACACATGGAGCACCTGAGCACTTCCCAAGTGTTTGGTGGCCTCTTTTTCACAAGCCGTCTCAAGTTTCTTGAGCATTTCCTCGTGGAGAACCGTGCTGGCTAGCTGCGTGATTACTGACTGTCCTGGATATTCAGGTGGAAACAGAAACTTGGCCGTGCACTGCTTCCACGGTGTGTAGGCAATCTGTACTTGCACCAAGTCGGACGTACAGCACTGCAGTCTCCCTGGAGGCAATTCCTTGGACATCGCAATGACGTATTCCGAACGTTAGTGCTGGATCCATTTCTTCCCATGCCTTTCATCCGTCGCTGCGTCTTCGTTGAAAAGCAAGTGCATGGAGATCGCAACCAACTCCAGCACCTATTTGGGCTCCAGTGTCGCCGAAAACGCCACGCTCACCTCTCGCATATCTTTTCGGTCCTGTTCAATCCACGCGTTGGTCGAAACCGACGCGTTCGGAGCGTCGCTTTCGACCGCTCCAAGCTGCGCCTCTCGGCGTTCCGCGAGCTCCGCCGCCTCCTGTCCCATGCAGAAGAGCGCTTTCGTTTCGAGACGGGCGTGGTGGCGCGCCACGCGCTCGTCTGCCATGGCGACGCGCCGATTCGGAGATGGCTCTGTGTATCGTTGTTGGCAGCATTCTTGGCAAGCTTCATGGTTGGGCTGGTGAAAGGCAGGAAAATGCATTCAAAAAACAGGAAACGAAACAGACAAGTGATCCGAAAGTGACTGTGGAAGGCTCTCTGATGGCTCTCCATGCTTGAACAGCGCAGGAATCAAGCGTGAGACATAGCACTCAGTTCAGGTGGAATACCTTGCACTTCACCATTTTCAGAGAAACGGATGCGACCACCGATAGACTCCAGGTTGAAGAGGGCATCCACATTCCACAGAGACCAATTCCTTTCCACAATCAAGTCCCCTCCAATCGTTCGTAGTGCATCCAAACCAGAAAGCTCGTTCAAAGCTGAATTTTCAGTGATGATCAAGCTCCCACCGATGCTGCGAAGATTTGCGAATCCAGCCAAGGAGCGCAGGCTGTAATTACGGTCCAGTATCAAGTCCCCATCGATTTCTTCTAGGGAGCCTAAACCTTCCGTACTGTACAATGCACTGTTTTCCACCAGATGGAAGCTCCCGTTCACGGTTTGAAGCCCGTCGAGTCCTGTGAGTGTAGGGAGTGCATAGAGACGCATCATCCTCACATCTGCTTCCACAGTCTCAACATTTTCAAGTCCTTTCAAGGACCTCAGACCAGCATTTTCCCGGAGCTCTAGACTTCCATTCAGGGCCACAATTGGTTCTAGTCCGGTCAGGTTGCGAATTCCAGCGGTGTTGGATACTGTCAAATCACACCCAATCTCTTGCAGTGCGTCCATTCCCACCAAGGTACTCAATGAGTGCATCTTGTCCAACGTCAAGCTGTACCCGATGCTTTCCAAGTTGGAGATCCCGGAGAGGTCTTGAACGCTCGTAAGTTCGACCAGTTTCAAAGCTCCGCCGACACCCTTCAGTTCACCCAGGTTGGTCAGGACGTCTTGTCCGTAGACATGCGACAGTTCGAGGTTTCCAGACACGAAAACGATCCCTTCCAGTTCTTCGTAGTTTCCTTGTTGGTTTCGTCCGTCCACGACCAGGTTTCCCAGCACGGTTCCATTGCTTTCCAACGCCGACGGCAAGTCTTCCAGTCGGACGGTTTGGGCGTGGTTCGCCTCTCCTCTGGGTTCACACACGGCCTTGGCCGTGGCCATCATCGCCACGCATACTGCGGCTATCCACCACGTGCGCATGTTGCTTCTTCCTCTCTGCGATTCGTCTCGTTCGTCTCTCACGAACAGTCGCAACCGATGACGGTTCGTGGATCGGTCCAAGGAACATCGTCCCTCGTCTCGTCGAGGAGGCCTCGAGAGTTTTTTCTCTCTCTCTTTCTCACAAGGACGGGGTCGCCACCCTCCTTCCCTCTCCTGAGAGAATATACTCCCATCCGATGGTCGTCGCAACGTGTCGCGTCGCCATCGTCGAATGGCCGCGGATGGATCCATTT